>VIAB01007483.1:67708-79722 GCA_009801035.1 Oophaga pumilio | reverse complement strand
AATGTTTTCGTTTGTCTTTGACAGATGGAAAAAGACCCAGGAAGCTATTTTAGAGGAATAATAAGCTGAATGGAACCCATTTTTGTGTATGAAAATCCTTTTATTATGGTCCTGTAAAGTAATTTTACAGAATAATAACTGTACTGCAACATCTATTAAATGGTGAAACTTTTGAGATGTCTTCCTGGGTTAAAAGTTCCATTATTCATGTGTAGGAAAGATTTGCTTACTTATTATGCATTGATTTATCATTCTGAACTAATACCCTGTATATTTGTAAATCCGAAGGATGTGTTTGCTACTCTTAGCCAAATATATTTAGCGCTTATGATGCTTTATTTATTTATTGTAACATAATCATTAGATGCAGTCAGACTAGTTGTGTCAGTTATAAAAGAGATGAAGATAAAAGGAGAAAACTGGCTTTTTTACCATAATTATGGTCCTTTACTGAGCACAAATTAAACACATTAGAGAACAGTATGTGCACGTAGCATAGAATTTCCGTAATTGCTCCTGAAAGGGGCTTTCTTCTTAGTGTCCCCACTTACAGAACAGTAACAATGCCGTTTGTGGCTTTAGCTACATGCAATATTAGGTCAACCACATGCAATCCTAGTGAATCCATACACTCTGACCATCTCGCATTGCCTACATGTAACCTGTATGTTCTTATACTCTTTGACCCAAAGTCTCGCATCCAGGCTTTGCTGGTTGGTAGTGTACTCATTTCAGCAGTGGCAATGGAACATTAATTTACACTTGCAACGTGCCACAATTTGCTTCTTAAGCGATTTGCAATCTCTTACGGTGCACATTCCGCCTGAACATCTGAAAATCCAGGATGTTTTATGCATTTCAATATTAAATCTGAGGTATAAAGTGATGGCCATATTAAGAAATACTTTGAACAGGTTAGCTGTGAATAATTTAATTTTCAGAAGGGTAAATAACGGATTTTATGGGTCTTATTTACTAAGCCGTCTGATTACATTATGCTCTGCACATCTTATATAGGAGATAAGCCAAACAGGTTTCATGGATATATTAACATACACTATTCTGTTTTTACATTAAGAATAGGCTAACATGTGCACTACAGGATGGCAATGAGGCCAGTGCACAATGGAAGATGGTTGGTGTCTGTGAAAAGCAATCATATATCATAAAAATATGTAGTTAACTCTTAAAGGGGTTTTCCACTTTTATATTTTTGTTTTAATATTTTTTTAAAAAAACTATTTTTTAGTCTGGAATCTGCAACCAAATTTTAAAGTGAAAATCCTGGTCTTCTTGAAGATCAACATATAGCTTAACTTGAGAGGAGGACAAAGATGGCACTGATAAGGTCTTCTAGCAGGCCACTGTCATAGTAACTCATCCGCACCCTGTGATCACATCATGTGTGCCAATGGGATATGGGTAAGCTCAATCATCGGATTGCGTTCCATTTAAATATTGCTGTCAGAGATTAACAGCACAGTTTAAATGGTTAACTGCTATATAGCCGGCATCTGCTGCGTGTAGAGGGACCTCAGCTTCTCACCTTTCTCCGCGCATGATCACCCCTGCAAACTGTGCATGAGATTGCGCTAAGGGGTTTCAGAGTAGCTGTCATTCTAATTTTTTTCATAAATCAATAATACACATGAAAATAAAAAACTTTGTAATATATCTCATCATCGAAATTTGCTTCCTTCTCCTCTTAGACCCATGTTTCATTCTCAATATTCCCAATTCACGGGTAAAATCTGTCTTCAGTGAATACAGACTTTCCCATTATTAAGATTGAAGATGGCAGTGGATGCTCATAAAATTCTATGGTGAGGGGAGGGATGAGGAGGATGTGCAGCGAGAGGCAGAGATAGAGATTCAGCTGCAAGTTCTCTTTAATCATTTAGTGACTAAGCCAATTTTGACCTTAATGACCAGGCCAAATTTTTAAAATCTGACCAGTGTCACTTTATGAGGTAATAACTCTGGCCCGCTTCAACGGATCCCACTAATTCTGAACCAGTTTTTTCGTGACATATTGTATGTCATAACAGTGGCAATATATCTTTGATGTGTTTATTATTAATTGCGTTTATTTGTGAAAATATCAGAAATTTGGTGAAAATTTCGAAATTTTCAAACTTTTAATTTTTATGCCCTTAAATCAGAAGGTTATGTCACACAAAATAGTTAATAAATAACATTTCCCTCATGTCTACTTTCACATTCTTGTGTTCTACACTGAGCACTTACGTCAGGGTTTCCGTGTACATCCCGCTAAAATGTGATTCAGACGAAACCCTCAAAGGAACCACCCAAGATGAGGCAGATGATGACACTTTGTACTCCATTTGGCGTCTTCTCTGGTGATATCCATATTTTTAGGTATGCACAGATCTGTGGTCGCTCACACTTGTGCTCTAAAAAGATGCCTAAAATGATGGAAAACTGCTGGAACACAGACCAGTCCAAAGTGATTACATCTGCCTTATAAGTGAGTGGTTCCGACCAGAGTTTTGTCTGAATAGCGGTTTTGGGTAATTTACACGGAAACACCGACATAAGCGCTCAGTGGAGAGCGCAAGATAAATGTGAGCCAAGCCTTATTCCGATTTTTGGAAGTAGAATGCTTTTTTACTAGGTTCACTAAATGCTAAAACTGATCTGCCATTATGATTCTCCAGGTAATTACGAGTTCATAGACACCAAACATGTCTAGGTTCTTTTTTTATCTAAGTGATGAAAAAAATTCCAAATTTTGTAAAAAAAAAATTGCGCCATTTTCCGATACCCATAGCATCTCCATTTTTCATGATCTCGGGTTGAGTGAGGGCTTATTTTTTGCGCACCAAGCTGATGTTTTTAATGATACCATTTTGGTACAGATACAATCTTTTGATCGCCCGTTATTGCATTTTAATGCAATGAAAACATAGAGGGAAAATAGTGGGGAAAAATGCCGGATGAAGTAACATCGCCCGAAGCCGTCTCAGTCTTGGACATTGAGAAGAAAAATGAGGCGCACTCTGCTCAACAAGAGGTGCTGGCTGAACTTGGGTATACCCAAAATCAGACTGAGAAGGAAACAGCTGCACTCAACCAATGATATAGTTTGCAAAACATTTTTTGTGTTTATCACATGTGCAAGAAAACACCACAGCAAGATGAAACAATGATAGTAAGGTTATGTTTTGACCCTTCCATTGTCTTTGTCAAACCTCACAGAAAATTAGAAAAGACTTGTGTGGACATATTAAGGATAAAGACGTCGGCGTAGGGAAAAATGGCGTGTCCTTCGCCTTCTGTGGTGCCATATCATTGGTTGAGTGCAGCTGTTTCCTGCTCAGTCAGTCTTGGACGTCGGCGAAATAGAAAAAGGTGGGGGAAAAAGCCTCCAGAGATGAAATCAAGAAGGAAAGTTATCTTTTTTGTTAAAAATGAAAAAAACATTTATTTGGTACAGTAGTACATTAAAAAAGACATGGATTCTAGTCACCACAACCTGGGATGAACAACCATGTTTCAGCCTTAATCATCGTATGTCACCTTCCATCATATACCATGATTAAGGCTCTTAGCTGAAACATATAGCATAGAACCGTGAGAAAAAATCATGTTTTTCCCACAAAAATGTTTTTTTACCACCAAATTTTTTATTTTAAAAGAAAGGAGTGACATTTTGGAATGCAGACTTTGATGAAATGGTCTGTGGGTAATATGTCGTATTTGGAGAGCCCCTGATGTGCCTAAACAGTGGAAACCCCCACAAGTGACACCATTTTGTAAACTAGACCCCTCAAGGAATTTAGGTAGACATGTGGCGAGTACCTTGAACCCCCAGGTGCTTCACAGAAGTTTACAACATTGATCTGTGAAAATGAAAAAAACAAACATGTTTTTCCACAAAAATGTTTTTAGCCCAAATTTTTTCATTTTACAGAGATAACAGGAGAAAATGGACCCCAAATCTGTTGTGCAATTTCTCCTCAGTACACATATATCCCATATATGGTCAAAAATTACTTTTGAGGCACAGTGTAAAGCTCAGAAGGGAAGAACTGCCATATGGTTTTCAGATTTTGCTGGAATGGTTTGAGGGTGGCATGTCACATTGGCAGAAAAAAATGAAGAAAAATCCAACTCCACGAACAGTGAATATTTTATTTAAAAAATGCTTTAAGGGACATACAGAGTCAGCAGTATAGCTAACAAAGCATGCATCAACGTATTTTAGGTTCTGCGCACTCTTAATCATGATCATTGGCAGAGCCTCTGAGGTACCAGAACAACAGAAACCCCAAAAAGTGACCCCACTTTACAAACTAAATCTCTCAATGAATTCATCTAGGAGTACAGTAATCATATTGGCACCACAGGCGTGTCACAAAATTTTATACCATTGGGCAGTGAAGAAAAAATAACTATATTTTGACCAACAAAATTTTGTTTTAGCCCAAGACTTTACATTTTCACAACTGAAAATGAGTAAACAAAGGTTCCATAATTTGTCCCACAATTTCTTCTGAATGTGGTAATACCCCATATGTGGCTGCACAGTACTGTTTAGCAACACGGCAAGACTCAGGAGAGATGGTGCGCTATTTCTCTCCTGGAACGCAGAGTTTCCTAGAATAGTTTGTGGATGCCATATACAGAACCCCTAAGTGCTAGAAGAACAGAATCCCCCCTCATTTGCCCCATTTTGGAAATTATACCCCTTTGGGAATTTACAGGTGTAGTGACGATTGTGACTTCACGGGTGTTTTCCATAAACAAGCAACAATGGATGTTGCTGAGTGAAAATTAAAAACTGCCATCGTAGTTCCCAGTATGTTGTACTCCCCAGTACATTGTAGTGATCAGTACGTGATAGTGCCCAGGTCATGCGTCTGGAGACACGCACCAGTAAATTAGGCGGGCTATTATCGCTACAGAAATGCCAGTCACATGTAGATTATATGTGGTTTAGGCACACCGGGGCTTAGAAAGGAGGGTGGCATTTGGATTTGAGAGCGCAGAATTCCTTTTGGGGGACAGGAGCCATTCTGATTTTCCTGAGCCTTTATACTACCTGTAACGTGGAAACCCCCTATATTTCTGTTAACAGATAACGAACCAGAGTGCGGACTTGTTTTTTTTGTGTGGATTGATTTGAAGCGTTTTTTGGGAACATTTTGCATAACATTTTGAATCACATTTAACCGGCCCTATATGCTGAGCACTTACAGTCATGGCCAAAAGTTTTGAGAATGACACAAATATTATATTTTCACATGATCTGCTGCCCTCTGGTTTTTATGTGTGTTTGACAGATGTTTTTATCACAGACAGAAATATAATAATTGCAAACATATGAGTAACAAAAGCTTATATTGACAGTTAGAATGAGTTAATGCAGCAAGTCAATATTTGCAGTGTTGACCCTTCTTCTTCAGGACCTCTGCAATTCTCCCTGGCATGCTCTCAATCAACTTCTGGACCAAATCCTGACTGATAGCAGTCCATTCTTGCACAATCAATGCTTTCATTTTGTCAGAATTTTTAGGTTTTTGTTTGTCCACCCGTCTCTTGATGATTGACCACAAGTTCTCAATGGGATTAAGATCTGGGGAGTTTCCAGGCCATGGACCCAAAATCTCTATGTTTTGTTCCCTGAGCCATTTAGTTATCACCTTTGCTTTATGGCAAGGTGCTCCATCATGCTGGAAAAGGTATTGTTGATCGCCAAACTGCTCTTGGAGGGTTGGGAGAAGTTGCTCTTGGAGGACATTCTGGTACCATTCTTTATTCATGGCTGTGTTTTTAGGCAAGACTGTGAGAGAGCCGATTCCCTTGGCTGAGAAGCAACCCCACACATGAATGGTTTCAGGATGCTTAACAGTTGGCATGAGACAAGACTGGTGGTAGCGCTCACCTTGTCTTCTCCGAATGAGGCGTTTTCCTGATGTCCCAAACAATCGAAAAGGGGATTCATCAGAGAAAATAACTTTACCCTAGTCCTCAGCAGTCCACTGCCTGTACCTTTTGCAGAATATCAGTCTGTCCATGATGTTTTTTCTGGAGAGAAGTGACTTCTTTGCTGCCCTCCTTGAGACCAGGCCTTGCTCCAAGAGTCTCCGCCTCACAGTGCGTGCAGATGCACTCACACCTGCCTGCTGCCATTCCTGAGAAAGCTCTGCACTGCTGGTAGCCCGATCCCACAGCTGAAACACTTTTAAGAGACGGTCCTGGCGCTTGCTCGTCTTTCTTGGGCGCCCTGAAGCTTTTTTGGCAACAATGGAACCTCTCTCCTTGAAGTTCTTGATGATGCGATAGATTGTTGACTGAGGTGCAATCTTTCTAGCTGCAATACTCTTCCCTGTTAGGCCATTTTTGTGCATTGCAATGATGACTGCACGTGTTTCTTTAGAGATAACCATGGTTAACAGAAGAGAAACAATGATGCCAAGCACCAGCCTCCTTTTAAAGTGTCCAGTGGTGTCATTCTTACTTAATCATGACAGATTGATCTCCAGCCATGTCCTCATCAACACCCACACCTGTGTTAATGGAGCAATCACTGAAAAGAGGTTAGCTGGTCCTTTTAAGGCAGGGCTGCAATGATGTTGAAATGTGTTTTGGGGGATAAAGTTCATTTTCTAGCCAAATATTGACTTTGCAAGTAATTGCTGTTAAGCTGATCACTCTTTATAACATTCTGGAGTATGTGCAAATTGCCATTAAAAAAAGTGAAACAGTAGACTTTGTAAAAATTAATATTTGTGTCATTCTCAAAACTTTTGGCCATGACTGTACTTTGGGGTTTCCATCTAAATCTCTGTTTGATGTGATTCAGATAAAACCCTGCAGGATCCATTCACTGTAATGAGGCAGTAGAGTTAAGGCACTGTCACACTTAGCGATCGCACCAGCGATCACAACAACGACACGACCGGGCGAGATCGTTGGTGCGATTGCTATATGATCGCTAGTTAGCTTCCAAACACAAAGATCTCATCAGAGATCAGCGATCTGTATAACGACCTCTGTGGTCGTTGGGAAAACCTAGTCCTGCCTGCGACGCTGGTAAAGTCGTTCATAAAGTGTGTCACACTCAGCGATTCAGGCTCACCAGCGGGACACCAACGACCAAAAAACGGCTCAGAACGTTCATGAGCGATCAGCGACATCGCAGCGGGGCCACAATCTTGGCACAATCCAAATTCTCTAGTGAGTTCTTGAGAGCACACCCCACGTGAGACACAGGGGCGAGACTTGGAACGGGCTCTTAGACATCACATTAACCTCGAGTTACACAGTGCAACACTCTCCGAATATCTTCGGATGAAAAGAATTCCAAGGGGCTTGCGGGTTCCACTTCGCCCCACTCTGTTTCACGATTCACCTGAATATAGCTCCCGTTATGAACAAATCCTTAACAAATGTTCCTTTGATCTAATGACACTTACCCTAGAGCATTTGCATCAAGCCATTGATTACTGATATGGGACATAAAATAGTGCATATTTTCTCTCTCTGTAAAACGGTACGTCACGTTTTTCCTATTAGTCGATTTGGATTGTGCTCAGATCATTATTAATGTTTTGTCCAATTCAAGATTGCTATGTTACCAAAGCTATCCATATATATGTAAATACTTTGTTTCAATTTTTATTGTTTTCTGGCCTCCTATATTTTTGAAGGTTTTCTACTTGTTACCAGTGTGAATAGCAATTGATAAAGGCAGAGAAATTGCCGAAACGTCTTGCCACATCTTTATGAAAACCGCACATTTGGGCTATAATAAACTAATTGGTTGTCATTAAGATACAAGTTGAGTGCCTAGTTTCATTTTCACCACATCGCCGCTACATGTCACACACAGCTGCGTCGCTAACGAGATCGCTGCTGCGTCATAAAATCACTGACGCTTTAGCGATCTCGTTAGCGATCTCGCTTAGTGTGACAGTACCTTTACTGTGGACTCCGTCTGGCCACTGATAAGCGATCTCCTTTTCATAGGTGAACAAAACTGTGGTTGACCGTGCTTTTATGCACACCTAAAAAGACCGACACTGCCGAATCATAGGCCAGACGGCGTCCAGTGTCTCCATCTGCCTCATTATGATGAATCATCTTTCGCGGGTTCCGTCTGAATCACATATTTCAGAGATTTACACAGAAACCCCATTGTAAGCGTTCAGCATAGAATGCAGTATAAATGTGAACCCAGATTTACTGCGATCTTTTGGGAGGCAGAATGAACAAATCAACATCAGAATTGGTTTAATTAATTTTTTACGCCATTGCTCGTGCAGTATAAGTGATTAGGCGACTTTATTTTTAAGGTTTTCTGTTTGGCTGCTGTCACACACTAAAAAACGCTTATTATTGCAAAAACAAGTTTTTGCATCGCCATATTTTGATAGCTATAATTTTTCTATGTTTCTGCAAATAGAGTTATGTGAGAGCTTGGTTTTTGCAGGAAGAGTTGAGGCTTTTATTGGTACCATGTTCGGTCACATAACATTTTTTGATCGCTTAATATTTCAATTTTCGGGAGGCAGAATGAACAAACCAGCAATTCAGGAATTGATTTTTGTTTTTTTTATGACATTTCGTTTGTGGTAAAATTGATAAGGCAGTTTTATTATTTGGATCAGTACAATTACAGCGATACCACATTTATGTCATTTTTTAATTTTTGCATTGCTGTAATCTGAGAGCTTTTTTTATTTTTCAGCTGATGGAGCTGTATGGCAGCCTGTGCTTTGTGGGACAAGATGACGTTTTCAGCGATAGCATTTCCGTTTACATTTGTATTTTTTATCGTGTTTTATTCCACTTTCTGTTCTGCAGAATGATGAAAAAGCGTAGTATTTGGTCTTTTTGTCTTTTTTTACGGTGTTCACTGAAGGGGTTAACTAGTTTGACAGTTACATGCGGCAATACCAATCGTGTACTTTTTTGTTTAGTTTAATTTTTTACATAAAAATACAAATTTATGGGTACAATATATATTTTTATTATTTAGTGATTTTTTAAATATTAGTACAATTTTCTTTTTTTTTTACTGTTTTTTACGCTTTGACTTATTACATTTATGGGACTTTAATATTCAGCAGTCTGATCAATGTTATAATACATCGCAATACACCAGCATTGTAACTGTCAGTTCTCCTCTCACACAAGCTTCTTAAACCATGCTCATCATGACGAAATCAGGTCACCATGGCGGTCCCCGCAATAAAATCATAGGATGCCAATCAGAGGACAGAGGGGGGCCCCTCCCTCTCCGTGCCTTCTAATGCATCTTGATCTCAGCATGTAGAGGGTTAAATTTGCAGTGAGAGCCGGGTGTCAGCTTTGATAGTAGCTGGACATCCGGTGGCGATCGTGCATGCGCAGCTCCTGTGAGTGCAAAATCTCCAGGACGTACCCAGTAGAAGTACTTCCCAACCATTGCACACTGGGTTACGTCCAAGGTCGTGAAGGGGTTAAGAGCTGGAAAGAGCAGCTCTAATAATTAGGTATATGCTTTTCCCATCCATAGGCAGGGGTTCCTTTTTTTTAAAGAAAAAGTCTGCAACAAAATTCAGCAACATATTTGAAAGAGTGATTTCCAAAATTCAGATTGTATTAATAGTTATTATTGTGTGTAATTTCTCTCAATAAATACATAAAGAAAAATAGCACAATCCTAATACAAAAAAGCTACTTGACTATAATAACTAATCTGGTGCAGCTGGCTAATAATTAAAGATTGATTTTCTTTTCTTTCTTGAAATTTTGTAATTTTATTCTGCCAAGTATTCATATTGAAATATACGTTTAGATGTTGGACAACAGCCATCTCATTGTAGGAAATGATGCTCTGCCTGTTTTTGAGCTGCAAAAAGATTGAAGACAATTAACCATATGCCCTGGCATATTTAAAACCCATAATGTCAAACAATAATTATTACACAGGGAAGGCTAAATAAAGTAACAGAATACACAATATGTGTAAATAAATGTGAATAACAGCCTGAGTTCAGGTTATTACATGGTATACAGTGTTTTAAATGTTTAGGCCTCATTCAGACCTCAGTGATAAAACTGGTACACCAAAATGCTCCGATTTTTATCAGTGGTTTTGATCCACTTTTTGTCAATGTTTGGTCATTGTGCCAATTTTTATCATGAGTGTTTCCTTGGTGATTTTCTCATATGAAAAAATTAATAGTGCTACTGTAGATTGTAAGCAATTGAGGGCAGTCACAGAGGTGTGCCGATGCAGCCACAGTCACAGCACAATGAGCGGCGGCCATAAGCAAGTCCTGGCTTTTTGACTGACAGTTGGCTCCACAGCGCATCAGTACAGTGTATCGATAAAGAACCAGCAGTCAGTGCCAAGGGCATGCTAACAATCACCGCTCATTGTACTGTGAACTGTGACTGTGGCCATGCCGGCACGCCTTTAGGACTGAATAAAGGTCTTGAGAGGAATAAAGTTAGTTTTCTCCCAAGTGCCGCACTTGCAGTTCAGTGGCCAGGCATCTTCATAACGCTGTTAACCTGCAGATTAACCCTACATCTGCAGGTTAATAGTGCTATCCCACCTGACAGATTCCCTGTAAATAACAAAAAACATACGTATTAATATGTACTGTATGTATACAACCATAACATCCTGAAGATATCTCTATTAAGACTCTTCTCTCTGCCCTTAGTCCAGGGCACAAAGTGACAAAGTTCCGATGTGCCTTGGTTTGAGGGCAGAGAAGAACACTGAGAAGACAGCTCGAGGGCAGAAAGAAGCACCAAGGAGATGGCCTGATGGCAGAGAAGAACATTGAGGAGACAGATTGAGGGCAAAAAGAAGCATCAAGAAGATGGCCTGAGAGCAGAGAGGAGTGCCAAGGAGACCGACTGAGGGCAGAAAGAAGCATCAAGGAAATGGTCTGAGAGCAGAGAGGAGTACTAAGGAGATAGCCTCAGGACAGAGAGGCTGAGGAGATGGCCTGAGGGTAGAAAATAATACTGAGGAGATGGCCTGAAGGCAGAGAAGAACACAGAGGAGATAGCTTGAGTGCAGAAAGAAGCATGAAGGAGATGGACTGAGAGCACAGAGGAGAGCTGAGGAAACGGTCTAAGGACAGAGAGGAGAGCTGAGGAGACAGCCTGAAAGTGAATTGATATGAAAAAGAGCTTATGTTTGAAATGTGATGGATACCTGGACATAAAGTTGATGGAGCACAACATTTTTCAGGTTTATATTTTATTTCAATGTATAGACATCTGATAAAGTCTGATATGAAGCAAAAAGATTGCTTAGTACAGAGGTCTCAAACTGCATTCCTCAATGGCCGCAAACAGGTCATATTTTCAGGATTTCCTTGTATTGCACAGGTGGTAATTTAATCACCTGCACAGATAATGATTCCAGCACTTAGTGCAATGCTAAGGAAATCTTGAAAACACGCATGGTTTGCGGCCCTCGAGGAATGCAGTTTGAGACCCCTGGCTTAGTACAATCAAAATGCCCAAGGTGTAATAGTAAAATGTGACCCATACGGCTGAAACACATGGTGTAAGACTGTACTTAGCATAGACAATTGCAATACATTAGTCCAGAAAGAAATGTCGCGATCACCATCCATATAAAAATATATTTATAAATTCACCATTAAAAGCAAGCTGCTGGTGAGCTAGTGTGATGTGTGTGGATGATGACCGTTTCATGTTAATAAATACTTCTATGGATCACATGGGACAGTATGATTCTCCAGATCAGTACAGTGATGGCGATAACCAACTTAATAAGGATTTTTCAAATATCTTAGAGGTTAAAAAAAATTCAGAATATTGTAAAAAATTGAGGCACATATGACATTTTGATCGCTTTTTATTGCATTTTTTAGAGTAATGAAGGGACCAAAAAGTCTGCAATTCTGGCATTTCAATACCTTTTTTGGGGGGGAATGGGATTACTGTACTGCTTAATTGACTTTATAATTTGATAAATTTGAATTTTTATAGACATGACAATGCTAAATATA
>VIAB01007483.1:51462-66145 GCA_009801035.1 Oophaga pumilio | reverse complement strand
TTACCAAATGGCTGCAATGATACAAAGAGTGAAAAATTTAAAGGAGTCTGAATAATTTCTGTACCCACTGTATTAATTTTCTTTGTTATTTAAAAGGTACTACAGTATTGCAATGTATAGTGAAGAGTAGCTGTCATTTTCTTATGAAGCCAATCCCCCTGCTGCTATTTCAACTCATCAACTCCCAGCGATTGCATCTCAAGGATCTGATGATAGTAAATCAAGCAAGCCATTTAAAAGCCGCTGTCTGTGATTGAGCTCAGTTCGGTCACTACTGTTATAAGCTGACACTGGCTGTTTAATCCAGCCAGCACTTGCCTGGTGTGGAACAGGCTCATCTCCATGCATCCTGAATATAGCCTAGGACATGAATTTATGTCACAGGTTGTTAAGGGGTTATTTTTGGTTCAAAGTGTTATTAAACAATTTGCAACATACAAGAAAATATCAAATGAATACATGTATTAAAGGGGTTTTCGAGGCTTGTCATATTGATGACCTATCATTAGGATAAGTCATAAATGTCATATGGGGTTCAGAAACCAAGCATTGTTTGAATTTTAAAAGTGAATGGAGACAACAATGCAGCTCCTTTCATTGTGTAGTGGGCACTCCCAGTTGCTGCAGTTCAGCTTGTATTCACTTCATAGAGAGCTGAGCTGCAGTACCCGAGAATAGCCAGTGAATGGAGCTGTGCTGTTATGCTCTATTTACTGTTTACATCACCACCAAACCTGAAGGGATCTGGTGAGTTGGGGTCCTACTTGTTAATCCCCCACCGATCTGGTATTGATAAATAACACAAAGACAACCTCATCAGTTCAAATACATCTTTCAAATCCTATATTATTTAACCACTGATGAAATCCATTATTATAGATTATAACATTGTTGACAGGCAGCCTTGAAGGTGATGGTGGTCTTACCAGGAGGGTTTTGGCACCTTGGATACCAGTGGGCATGAGGATGAATCTCTGGTCAACACTGAGGCTGGGCTCTCTTGCACGCAAGTGTGCCCCTCATGCTCCACGCCATCTTGCCTCTCACTGCTCTCTGGGTGCGAGGGGTGGGGTGTCGCCTCTGGGAGCGGAGCCTTGCAGGGCCCCGCTTTGCCAGTGTACTAGATTCCAAGGGACCTGTCTCAGGGTGTGGTGGAGTTGGGTGGCAGGATGCCATCACTCCCAACACTGATGCAATTCAGGGGTCCTTGAGATGTCGGGTTCCCCAGTGACAGCTGTTGCCTGGAGACATGGGATGCTATGTCTGTTAGTTTAGGTATGTGGTTGGAGGTTCCTTTCTTTCTGCCCTCCTCGCCCCCTCCTCTGTCTATCTGGGCAAAGGGTGGAGATTGGGCGTTACCTCAGCAGTGTCAGGTGATCCATGAGAGGGATGTTTAAACCTGCCATAGCCTCTTGTTCACCACTGATTATTCAGTTTCCCTTCATTGGTACAGTTGGTAGTTCTTTGGTGAGTGTTTCTTTGGTTTGTCTCTGGCTCTGGTGCCCTCTTTCCTATGTCCCTGTTTTATGTTACCTAACTTTCCAAGTTTGTTTGTTAGGTTTGTTTCTGTCTTACCGGTATAGTTTTTTGGTGTGTTTGACCCAACTGTGGCCAGCGTTCCCAGCCACCCCGCTATTGGCATCTGGAAAGAGCTCTGCAAAAGTCCCCCTTTCTTTAGTGGAAGCGGGTGAAAAATACCCTAGCCCTCAAGTGTGTGCATGAGTGTGACGGCTTGCGCCAAATGTGTCTGGCATACTGTTGTTGCCGGCCCTGTGTTCGGTCATATCATCACTACTTGAGTGTCACAATTGTGTTGCAATACACATGTCTCTAAAAACTTGGTGACAAGGTGCATGAGTTCGTGACTACGAATGGAAGTCACTAAACTGCTGTATTTTGAATTTCAGGATAGCGTATGCTGTAATGATGCTATGATTGGATGAACACTGACCCTACGAAGTGGAAGAACAGGGGTCTCAAGTCCACCACTGGGTAAGCCATAATGTTTTCAGATGAAACACAACTTTAATTCAGATTGAACAAAGACAAGCAATCGGTTGTCTGGAATTTCTACTCTTGATTTATAAGTAGGGATAATAGCACTTGTATAAATATTCCTTGGTGGTCGAAACCATAACCTTGTAAATGCAGACCGTGATTTACATTAGCTTTACAACCTGGAAATCTGGAATCACTGTCTCTGCGCTATATGCACTCAGAATATGAATCAAGTGACTGTGCTGCCAATAACCAATATTTTGTAATAGGAAATAGTTAAGAAATGCATCAGCTGTTACTCATTCTACTCAAAGTGTAATATTAGAAGAGACCTCCTCCCCCATGTGTTAGTACTAGCACTCTATTTATCAATGTATAGAAATAATGTATACTGTGATTTGTTCTTTATTTCCCACCAAGGACTGTATGTTCGTAAGGCATAAGAAGTCAAATGAGCATGGTTTAGACACATAAATCTGGCCCTGGCTTCAATTATAATAGACAGGCTGTTTTTGGTCTTTAGCTTTTTAATATTTAATTAATTCCTTGACATTAAGATAAAAATTGAACTTCATCAGGTATAGTGTGATTAATGTTCTGAGCTCCATAATGAGAAACACTGAAATCTGTACGAGTCAGCAAAAATGTCCCCATGTTATTACTGTATGACTGTTGATCATATGTTATGAGAACATTTCTCACATCCTGAATATAAATATGACACGGTTTATAGAGTGACATGCTAGACCATATTGAGTTGTGGTTTTAGAGAAAGAAACCATAGTTTTTATATGTTAGAGCATTTCTACTCTGCCTTCCAAAGCATTTTTTGGGTGCCATCAAAAAAAATATCTCTACTGTGAATGTTCATTAAAAATAGTTATAAATCCATAGTAGGTAATATTGGTTTTAGTTACATTGACTTGGAGGTATCAAAGCATGCTAATAAAAACTGAGTGAGGTTGAGTAGGGCATAAATAATTACATGACTATTTTGTTTTCTCTTTTGGAAGATACTGATAAAGGTCTGGTAAGATTGACTTGTTGGCTCCTAAACTAATAAGAATAGCGTTTTATACAATGATAACTGCATACAAGATGTACAGAGTTGAAGACAGTAAAATCAATTTGACTTTACCCCCACATGTCCATGCCAAACTCGAGCGAATCTGACGAACACACACTTGAATGCTCCAGGCCAGCAAACTACCAAAACTTCTGCTTTTATAGAGGAAGTCATACTTGCTTATGATCAGTTAACCAAAAGCATTTGATTAGCAGTAGTTGGGTAGTTGGAAGCTACTTACCCGCTTAACAACTATGGAAGCGGTAAGGATGTGCTTAAAGGGATCCTGTTACCAGAAAAAACGCTATTAACTTTTAGCTATGGTGTTAATTTACAGGTTAATAGCATTATTATCCTCCCCCCACCCACCGAGCGCTGTGAGGATAAAATGAACGTTATCCCCCCTGACAGAGTACTCATGTCAGTCATGCGGGTGGCGCCAATGCTCGTTCAGTCACCGCTATGTGTATAAAAGTGGCGGCTGTATCCGCGCCCCCAGCCCTGACTGACACTGGATCTGCATTAGGGCCGGCTGTCAGTCAGGACCCTCTTTATACTCAGAGTGGTGACTTAACCAGAGCCAGCTGGGGGAATAAAGTTCATTTTCTCCCCGCAGTGCTCAAATAAGTGTGGGCATCGGGCAGGTTAATAATACTATTAACCTGCAGATTAACTCTATATCTGCAGGTTAATAGCTTTTTTTCGGGGGACAGAATTCCTTTAATGTTTCCACTCACAGCTTCTGCATTTTGGCCTAGGTTTTGTTAAATAATTAATGATGGTGTAATTTTATCATGTCTTGTTCTTCTGAGGTTCTATGTTCTAAAGACCAGATGTTTTTCATTACATACTGATACTTATAACCATAGACCTCAAACATGGTGTACTTAGTTTTTTTGCATGATTATATGTTATAATGTACAGATTATCAAACAATATGCCAGATAATGAAACTATATATACATATATATAGTTCAGTGTGGTTCCAGGTCTGGATAGCTTCAAATTGCTCAAAACAATGGGCCTCATTAATCAAGACCAGCATTGTTCACACCAGTCATGATGAGGGGGCTTGCTGGAGTCAGAGGCTCCTGACTCATGAAGAGGTGCACAAGTAGGAGCCCAATCTGTAGTATAGTATTTATGAAGAACTTGACAACTGATGTAGAAAAAAATGATTTAGATGTTCTTCAGCTATAAGGATTGCTATAGAAGAATATAGGACTCAATGCTGAAACTATATAGGATACAGCGTGTCTGGAAAGTACGAATACCGCTAAAAGTATGGTACCTATAGAAGTAGAGTGCTGACTTTTATAGGTGTTATACCTTTAGTGGTATTTCCACTTTCTAGATGCACTGTATCCCTTAATTTCAGCATTGAGGCCCATATTCTTCTATAGCAATCCATATATCTGAAGAAGGTCTAAACTGAGACCGAAACGTCATATATGTTCACTGTGGATTGCAAATAAATCATCTTTTTCTTAATCGAGTGCCAAGTTCTTCATAGATAGAAATGAATTAGAAAATACATGAATTAGGCATAAATTAGACAAGCTATGGTCAAAACTCGCAAAATTTATTTGCAACTTTAAGTTGCACCTAAATATTGTGACTTTTCTAACCTTTTAAGCCAGGATTCTGACATGAAAGCTTTGACGAATCGGACCCATTGTGTAGAAAGGCTCAGCTAAGAAGGCAGAAGCACTGAGATCCTGCATGAGCGTGTGCAAAACAGTGTATGGTCCGATAGACTTTGATCCTGTTCACTGCTCTTTATGCGCTCATGCCGGAGCTCAGCGCTAAGACTGCTGTCTGACAACAACTATTTGATCAACACCAAAAACTTGAACCAAAGTGTTTTCAGCCAGACTTCTGTAATAACAGCTTATTTCCTGCAATAAAAAATTGGACATGTTAAAATCTGACATCTCAGAAGCTTTTTTTTACCTTTTCAATGAGTAAGATTGGGAGACACCCATGCATATTGCAGCCTTTAAACAATTCATTATGTGTTTGAATATAGCGATGTTTCCCAAATGAAATAATTCCTATTGTATTTAAGTCTGGTTTCACATTTACGTCTGTTAACGCAGTGTTTGATCCGCATAGATCAGCATGCGCCATGCGTACATATATTTAACATGGTGTACGCAGGGACATTCGCTTGCGGATGCATACACATGCGTTGTTTCGCGGTCAGCGGCGGGGTCCGGTGAACGCAACATGTTGCATTTTTTTAGGCGTCAAAAATCCGTCAATTATGCACAGTCATGCACATGCAGACGAGTGCGTGAAAACAACACATTACTGTCTATGGGAACGCATTGGTACGCAAAGACTTGCGTACGCTTGCATTCGATACGCATGCGTATTTCAGAATGAAATGAAGAGGTCCAGGAACTGGTTTAAGCCACCCCCAAAACAAAGCTGTAATAAAAAGAGGGTGTGGGCACTGGATGTCCAGTACTCTCAAACCTCTGGAACCGATTGTTACTGCTTTGCTGCTCTTAAGACTGCTTTGCTGATCTGAAGACTCTGGATTTCACTCAGGATGTGAGTATAGAAGCTATGAAAATGTCTGTCTGTTTCTCTCACTGCAGTCTGTACTCACTACTGACTCTCTTGCAGCATTCCTCATCAAAGATGTCCTCCAGTGAAGAGCATATCTCCCAGAGCGGACAGGAGACTGATGAAGTGAGTACATTTGCTACTGATTGGTAAGTATTGACTGTCAATATGACACATGTGGTAAAATCATGTATTTTCTTTACAGGACAGTTCCAGTGCGGCAGAGCAGGAGTAGACTCAGGCCCAAGTTCAGGTGGAAAGATGGCAGGTAAGTATTCTTGACTGTTTTTGTTTTGTTTTATCTTTACAACTATATTAATGTGTTTCTTTGATTTCTAGGTTCCACATCGTGAAGCCACCATTGACAACAACCTCCTAATAACATTGGTGCAGGAGCGAGTTCTGTTGTGGGACACACGAGATTGGCAGCACTCGGACACTGTGGTCATTCGGCGGCTATGGGATGAAGTGGCCAGATCGCTGTTGGATGATTGGGACCATGCCACGCCATGCCACAAGTCAGAAAGGATTTTTCTAAGTATTGCAATGTGGTCTGATGCGGCAGTGAACCTGTGGTGCATTGTTTTACAATTTCTTTTTTTTTTCCCCTTCACAGTAAAGAGAGTCAAAGTCCAGTGGCATTCGATGAAGGATCACTTCAATAAGGACCTGAGAGAGGAGATCCAAGTTCGAAGTGGTGCTGCTCAAAAGATTTCCAAATACAAGTACCATCGTATGCTCTCCTTCCAGAGGCCTGCGGTTGGTCATCGAACATAAGTATTTTTATGTTGTACTCCATGGTATAACATATGAATTTTTCTTTTCCACAGGATATGTTGGTGCTTTTAAAATGTTTATTTTTTTGTAGTAATGTTTTTCATTTCTTTTTCAAACAGAACCTGGAGCAGCACAGCTGAACCTGGATCATCCTCTGTTGGAGCGACCACTCATCGAACAGCCACCAAACAGTCCCAGTCATCCACCAGCGATGCAGCAAGTGGGTAGGCTTCACAGGCTGGAGAACAGGCAGCTGGTCCTTCAAGTTTCCCCCTGTCCCAATCCTCTGCCACTGGTTTCTTTGGCTCTTCTAGCCAGCGGCAGAAGGCCTTGAACAGGCCACTCATCCCCGAGTTTGTTCACATAGGCTCTGTCTTCCAAAATGGCCTGAAGTCAGTTGGAGATAGACTGGTTCGCGCATGTGAACTCACTTTTCCAGGAAGTCAACCGACGCTTTGACTGCCCGGAAGCCGACCTTCAGAGACTGGCACAACATTTTTTTAGTTCTATTGAGCGGGGCATGTCGGAAAACCTTACGCCTGATCTCCAGCTGAATGTGATGCAGCTTACAGCCAGGCTATGCAGCAGACTCAGTACTTCCAGCAGCCACACATGGCATTTCCGGCTGTTCCACCACTAACCAGGTTCACCACCATGCCGAGTCCTGCTGCACACCTGCCTACCTCCACCACCATGCCGAGTCCTGCTGAACACCTGTTTACCTCCACCACCATGCCGAGTCGTGCTGCACACCAGCCTCAAGCCACCACCATGCTGAGTCCTGCTGCATGCCTGTCTGCCTCCACCACCATGCCGAGTCCTGCTGCACGCCTGTCTACCTCCAACACCATGCCGAGTCATGCTGCACACAAGCCTCAAGCCACCACTCTCTCCTTCCCAAAGAAAAAAAGAAGCAAACAGAAGGCCAGTACCAGTTCAGCACAGTAAACCGAGAAGACTAGGACCACGTCCACCCTCACCTTCCAATGTATCTATGTTTTCTAATTTGTCTCTCCCTTCTTACGCTTCCACTCCTAATGTGTCTACTGACTTCCCTGACCTCCCAGACCTCACGCATTTTGTAAGCCCTTCCCCTGGAACACCTTCATCATCCACACATGGTAGCCAATCATCCCAGCTCCACACCCCCCATGTTCATATTTCACTATCCGACATTCCCAAAAGCTAATTTTTTATTCCCCAAAGCTAATTTTTTATTGTTAAATAAAATTCTGCTTTTGTTTGAAAATTCACAGTGTTCTTTATTTCTGTGTGCGCCGTCGCCACACTTATGCGCCGTCGCCGTAAACACACTTATGTGTATTGTATTGTTGAGGGAACTTGGAACAGGTGTTTCACTAGAGGTTTTTTATTATTGAAGTAAGGAAACATTACATTACTGGTAAATTTTACCATTACAGTTAAATTTTAACATTACAGGTACATTTTAACATTACAGGTAAATTTTAACATTACAGTTAAATTTTAACATTACAGGTACATTTTAACATTACAGGTAAATTTTAGCTGCTTAAACCATTTCATCTTGCCATGACAGACGTCCATTAGCAGAAACAAAGTAGGCAGCAAATGTATCCCTCATTTGTGCAACTTCCGCTGTAGTTCTCAGAGGGTAATCTTGGTAATCACGCAATGTTGTATTAACACGTTCCTCTAGTTCTAAGTT
Source organism: Oophaga pumilio (assembly GCA_009801035.1). NCBI lineage: Eukaryota > Metazoa > Chordata > Amphibia > Anura > Dendrobatidae > Oophaga > Oophaga pumilio. Next base: position 58,043 of record VIAB01007483.1, on the reverse strand, counting down.
TGGTCGCTTTTTAGCAAGTATGTAGTTGTGCAGAATCACACACGCTTTCACAACCTCATCTATAGCATTAATTTTTAGATTAATGGCTGATCCCAAAATCCGCCACTTAGAGACCAGCAATCCAAACGCACACTCCACAGTTCTTTGTGCCCTTGTCAGTCGGTAGTTAAAAATCTTTTTTGTGTGATTTAAGTGACTTACTAAAAAAACGTATTTAAAATAAAACTTTTAATAAGTATTTTACTAAAATGCAATTATCCGGATATCCCCTATCGGGTTCATCAGGAGAGATTTATAATAGCATGGCAGTGGCTGCCTTACTAGTGTTTAGCACCATTTTTTCACTTTTTAATAAGACTTTGGTGTTTTTTCTTTATGGTGAGGTTTTTTGACAGGCACATCTCTGCAGTATGTACTGATCCTGTTCAAGCAGAGTTTTTTTTGGCCAGATAATTATACTAGTAATTGAAATTGGCTGTAGGATTTTTGAGGAATTACTTCTCCCCATCAATTTCTGTAGCCCATTTTAGTTAGGTATCATTATATAGGCGATATCTGGATTATTGTATTTTAGTAAAATACTTATTAACAGTTATATTTTAAATAGGGTTTTAGTAAGTCGGTTGTATTTACCCTTGTTGTATATTCAATTGTGTAAGGCGATTTCAGTCCCGACTTGAGTAAGGTTTTAGGAGGTTGGCACACATCTGGAACGCTTCATCCCCAACCACAACAAACAACATTGGTGGTCCTTCAGTGTTGGGAAGAGGTCTTGGCTGTGGAAAACTAAAATCATTACCATACAATCATTGGCATGTGTCAGAGTTTTTAAAAGTCTGGGAATCATTTCCTCGACCAAACGAGCCAATGTCCACGGCGACAAATCTACAGTTAGCATCTGCAATCGCCATTAGAACTATGGAAAAGTATTTTTTATAATTGAAAAACTCGGATCCACTTCCAACTGATTTCCTAATGTGAATGTGTTTGCCACCCACAGCCCCCAAACAGTTAGGAAAATTACAAATGTCCACAAATTGTGCAGCATTTTCCAGCCACAGTTCAGTTGTGGGTTGGGGAGGAATTCTGCACTCAGAACGTCACATAAAGCCCTGCAGGTGTCTGCAACAATCCCAGAAAGGGTGGACACTCCAATCCATAACTGGAAAATCCAGAGATGATAATGTTTCTCCGGTAGCCAGGAATCTGCGGAACATAAAATGGAAAAAAAAATCAGTACATGGCTTTACCAAGAAAATGGAAAAAAAATCACTACATAGCTTTTACAAAAAAATGATAAAAGTTTCAGTACATGGCTTTTAGAACAATCAAATTAATGACAGGTGTTTCTTTTTCAAAATTACGAACCTTAGGGTCACCAACAGACGTTCCTCAGCAGGAATTGCTCGTCGTAGCTGTGTGTTGTGCCTGGTGTTGGATCCTCGCACACATTGCAGCAAGTCATTAAAGCTCTGTTGCGACATCTTCATGTAGTCGAAAAACTTCTGATGGCTTGCATGCAGCTTGTTGTACTATGAGTGATAGGCTCCACGGCTCTATCGGATTTCAACAATGGGGTGTTGCCAGTAGTGACGACATCTTCTCTGTCTCTTTTTCTGTCTTAATTACAAACAGCAGCAAAGGCATAAGCCAAGTTCAAATCCAAATCCAGATTACGATATAAGATCCCCATGAGAAGATCCATCTTGCAGCAGGATACGGCAGCAAAAGATGAGGATTTCATCTGTACAAGGGTCTATGTAGAGAATTTCCATGAGACATGCCCATTGGACGTGACTTGTGTCAAGGAAATTCTCCTGGAAAAAACATTGTCCTATCAAACGCATGCGCATAAATAACATGAACGCATGTCAAAACGCATGCAAATGCAGCGTTTTTTTGTGTCATGCGTAAGATGATGATGATAAAAAATGCTGCGTTAGCATGCGTTTTCACATGCATTTGCGCATGCAGATGATACGCTGCGCACATATACGCAAATGTAAACTTAGCCTTAGAAACAGTCATCTGAAAACTGAAAAGTCATCATTAATGGAAAACTCCAACCATCACTGTCAGCATCTGCTTGGTGTGTATTAAACTTAATTAATAGGGTAAGTAGTTCCGGTCTTGATTAATGCCATGTGAAACCTAAGCTTTTGCTGGACATTTTTGTTGTTTTTTAACTACTTTATTTCTATCAGGAAAGAAGGTTGTACATTCGTCAAGCTCAATGGCTTTTTTCAAAAGCTGCAAATTAAAATAAACGCTTATCAGCTCTTTGCGTTTTTTTATCATTGAAATTATTATCTCATTATGCTGCACACTTTTTAGTAAGCTAATGTAATATTATAAAGCATAAAACAGCTATTTATTATATTTCCAAAACTGTCATGCCATATGCTATACACTGAGCCATTTAATTAACTATTATTTATCTCTTGAATAAATTACATACATGGTTGCACTGACTTTTGGAGAATGTATGTATTTTGAGAAAAAAACAACAAAACTATAGTGAAGCAATATGCCACCACTTATTTATGTTCACTCATTCATGCATTACAGATTCAAATTTTAAATGGGACTGATATCAACATTAATCTCAACAGGCATTGAATCATTATTATAATATTGGTCCCAGAGACCATAAAAGGTATTCAAAATCATTTGAATACATTCTAAATAGGAAATACACTGATGGTATGAGGGCAAACCTGGTCAAACTGGGGCCTGCAGATAACATCTGGCCTATGGCTGTTCCTGTTAGACCTGTGGACAAGGGCAGCCAAAGAGTTGGAAACAGTAGCATACCGTACCACGTAGTCGCCACTCTGCCCCCAGCATCTTGATTTCAATGGTTTTTGTATCCTCAAGATGCAGATACAATGGCCATCGGCTTCCTCTTCCACCATTCAACCTCTCATGCAACAGGCATGATGAAGTCACTAGACCATACCTACTGTAGTCCACAGACTGCACAGAGCTTTGCATTGGGGGAACAGGGAAAGGAGAGTTTTTTTTTTATCAATTATTATTTTAGAAGGCACAGTGGGGCATCAAACTGTGGGACTTGTGGGAGGCTGTGGAGCATTTATAGTATGTGGGAGATTGTGAGGGCATAATATTGCATGTAGGGGAGACTTTGAGGACATCACACTGTGTGGGGGATGTGGGGGTGCCATACTCTGTGGGAGGCTGTAGTTGATCATTCTGGGATGGTATCATACTATGTGCAGAGAGATGACATCATGCTGAATAAGATCATCATATTGTGTGTGGAGATTGTGGTGGGTTCACACTGTGTGTGGGGGCTGTAAAACTATGTGTGGTGGGCTATGGAGGCATCATACTGAGTATAGAGGCCATGGCACATTCATACTCTGTATTCAGATTGTGGGAGCATTATAATATGTGTGGGGGCCTACAGAAGCAATATACTATTTGTGGGGCCTGTGGGTGTTATACTGTCTGTGGGGAATTATGGTAGCATCATCCTGTGTGGGAAGCTGTGAGGTGACTGATACTGTATATGAGGGCCATCATACTACTGTATGTGAGGGAGCATCATACTTTGTGTGTGGGGGCTGTAGCGATAGCAGACTATGTGGGGTGTTATGTTTCGGTAGCTGAAGAGAAATTGCAAAAATAGCCAAAGTAGTAATACACCATAGAGGCTGGAAACTATTGGATTGCAGTACCCTAAACTAACCGCCACACTAGAAGTAGCCGTGGAGCGTACCTACGGTGATCCTATACGCCTCGTCACAGCCGGAGAGATAACTACACCTAAAGGCAGAAAGATGAAAGCTATCTGCCCCATAGCAGAACCCCCAAAGAAATAGGAAGCCCCCAAACATGTAATGGTGGTTAGACCAGAAGAAAATACGGACACAGACAGAAAATAGAATGAGCAAGCTCTGGGGCCCAATCTGTCTAGATAGAAAAGTATAGGAAAGAATTCTGACTGCAACCCAAAAAAACCCTGACAAAAATACCAACACTTCTGATTAACAAAAAACCTGAGATCACACGATCTCTACCACCTAAATCAGATCTCTGGTGTAACACACAGCAATTCAGCAAATAAAAAGTGACAAAGGAACAGAGCTAAAGTGTAAATACAAAATGAGCACAATTGCAGCACCAGACCCCAAAAGGGGACCAGGCTGAAGTCCACTGCAAGCAGCAAACCAGCAAGGAAAATCCAACCAGAGGAAAAAAAACAGCAAATCACTTATCTGAATCAAAGCAGGAATGCAAGCTGAGCTCCAAGTAAGACCAGTAAGAACAATTGATTACCGGCAAGGCTGAAGGGAGTTCAGGTCACTTATATCAGACCATTCAGAGCCAACTGAAGGCCATTCAGCAATTAGTTCATTACCCTCAGCAACCACTGGAGGGAGCTTCAGCTCAGAAGTCGCCTCCAGAGTATTCACAACAGTGGGGGTATCGTACTATGTATTGGTTTTATGGTAAGGCCTGAGCACTATCTTGGGATGTATGATGGGGCTGAATTAGAAAAGTCTGAGAAGTTTAGAGTATTAAAGAAATTTAAGTGTCACAATCCAGAGATTTCATTTATTTCCTGTATCACAAATTATTTCCTTATTAATGTCCCTTTTTTAGGTACATTTCAAAGGGAACCTGTCAGGTGATACATGCTGTCCAAGCTGTGGGCAGCTTGAATTAGCCACTGTCTGGACACAGACACTGGTGGACACACAGACAGAAGAGGGCCCTTGTGCAAGAACAATATATCGGCCCTATGCAGTCCAATAGCTCATCATAATGCACAATTCCACTTGCATTGGCGGTGGAAGTGCTCCCCTTTACTTCTTGGGTCCCTGTGTTGCTGCACACATTGCACTAGTAATGACATGTCCCCTGGGCAACAGTACTTGTGCCATTAGAGGTCCAATAGTTAATTGTAATACAGCACCCCTTTATGTTTCTGTGACATCTCTAAACCCTTGGAATGCCTGGGCCACATCTGTCTTATCTGCTATCTCTCAGATAACAATCTCTTGTCGACCCTCTTCAATCTAGTTTCCGCTCTTTACGCTCTACTGAAACTGCCCTCACTAAAGTCTCTAATGATCTACTGACTGCTAAATCTAATGGACACTACTCCATGCTAATTCTCTTGGATGTCTCCGCAGCATCCGACACTGTGGACCATAAGCTCCTCCTCACTATGCTCCACTCCATAGGCCTCAAGGACACCGTTCTCTCCTTGTTCTCCTCCTATCTCTCTGACTGTTCCTTCACTGTATCTTTTGCTGGTTCCTACTCCTCTCATCTTTCCCTTACTGTTGGGGATCCTCAAGGATCAGTCCTAGGCACCCTCCTCTTCTCTTTGTACACCACCCCTATTGGACAAACAATCAGTAGATTTGGTTTCCAGTACCATCTCTATGCTGATGACACCCAATTATACACTTCTTCTCCTGATATCATGCCTGCATTTTTAAAAAACACCAGTGATTGTCTTACCGCTGTCTCAAACATTATGTCATCCCTCTACCTGAAACTGAACCTGTCAAAAACGGAACTCCTCGTGTTTCCTCCCTCTACTAACCTACCTTTGCCTGACATTGCCATCTCCGTGTGTGGTTCCACCATTGCTCCCCAGCAACATGCCCGCTGTCTTGGGGTCATACTTGATTCCAAGCTTTCATTCACCCCCCACATCAGATCACTGGCTCGCTCTTGTTATCTCCACCTCAAAAACATTTCTAGAATTCGACCTTTTCTTAATTTTGACTCTGCAAAAACTCTTACTATTTCTCTTATTCATTCTCGTCTGGACTATTGTAACTCTCTACTAATCGGTCTCCCTCTTACCAAACTCTCCCCTCTCCAATTTGTCTTGAATGCTGCAGTCAGAATCATATTCCTCACCAATCGTTATACTGATGCCTCTACCTTGTGCCAGTCATTACACTGGTTACCCATCCATTCCAGAATTCAATACTAGCTTATTACCCTCACCCAAAAAACACTCCATGGCTCAGCACCATCCTACATCTCCTCCCTTGTCTCAGCCTACCATCCTACCTGAGCCCTCCGTTCTGCTAATGACCTGAGGTTAGCATCCTCAGTAATCAAAAGATCCCACTCCCGTCTCCAATACTTTTCACGTGCTGCACCAATTCTTTGGAATGCAGTACCCAGGTTAATACGATTAATCCTCAATCCCACAGTTTTAAGCGTGCCCAAAAAACGCATTTCTTCAGACTGCCATACCGCATCAACGCATTAACCTAACTATCCCTGTTGGCCGATTCAAAAATTTTCTACCATAATCAGGTACCTCGTATTATGTTCTCACCCGCTTTATGCATTTAGTAGCACTCTGTGTCTGTACTGTTACATACTTTGGCTGTTAACTGGTTCATGCAGAATTACATGAACACCCGATTCGAACACTGTGGCTGGTCCGAACAATGAAAGCAATTGTTACCATCTACCTTTCGTGTCTCCCATTTTTCCCTCATAGATTGTAAGCTTGCGAGCGGCCCGCATTCCTCTTGATATCTACTTTGATCAGTGTTTATTGTTATGCTGTAATGTCTATT
>VIAB01007482.1:24637-42560 GCA_009801035.1 Oophaga pumilio | reverse complement strand
CGGGCTGCGAACGCACCTCTCTAATATATCTATTAGGCCCTAACAACATGCTTGGCTTAGATCTGACTGTCGGATCAGAATCAACAGTGCAAGTCAATGGGTCCGTGAAGCAATCAGACCGCACTCGGATGACATAGGAGAAGATGGAATGGAATGGAGAAACTTTTTTTTCTTTTCTTTACGCACGAGAATAAATGGTGACACTTTTCTGTAATTCCTATTCCTTTCTCTGTGAGTTGTGTAAACACCACAGCGGCGTTTTGCATTTTCATAAACTCGCCTGGTGCCCGAGATCTAGGAGCAGTTAATCCCATATCAGCCATGAAAGGAGGAGACGGAAATAACACTGCAAATGTTCCAATATGTCCGAACTGCGTGATCATTGCGGTATGGAAGGACCCAGACGTGTCTGCGATTTCCAGCTTCATGTGAATAAAGGGAAGAGAATGGAATACATGTTATCAGTATCAGAACAAGCGAGGGAGCCATTAACAATAACTTTCTGACAAATTAATAGTTTAACTTAATTTATTCATTCCTACCACCATAGGAAAGTTCTATACTATGCAAATACTTTGCAAAAAAACCCCAAACCTTTCTGTCCGGACACCAACTAAACATGAGTGCAAGTTACCTCGTCTACGCATAAAAAACTGCAGTCCTGTGGTCAGACTTCATACATCAGTTCATATGATTTTCTTCGGTCTCAGACCCTTTTTTGTAAGCTTTCCACAGACACACAATGCAAAGTTTGAGTCAACTTATCCCTTTTCTATTGGGCTTCAGGTGTGATTTTCATATTGACCACACCTGTTACTTGCCACAGGTGAGTCTGAACAAGCATGATATACTTGAAACAAAGTTTTTTTACCCACAGAAGTGCGGAGATTGCTCCCAGAAAACTTTTTGTGTCTTACTGTTCATCCATATCTGTAATCCTGCTGTGAAGCATGTTATGTTCGGCTATAATTCATAGGAAACTTGAGACTTCAGCCCTCCAGTATGCTCATGAAAACATCCCCTATTAATAATCCATTAAAGTGCTCGCAGTTTCCATTGATACCACTGACATGTTTCTGTTGCCTCCTGTGCGCTTAGTCACAGCATGTTCCATTACACTATGTAAAATCCCTCTCATCTGTCATCATTTATAGGATGTGTAAAGGTCGGTGTTATCACGGCGTCTTTGTTAATACAGAAAGTAAAACACAATTAATAGGACAGTCAATCAGGAAAGTCAGTGTACATGAGACTGTATCCCCTGAAGAAAGGCATTAGTAAGCGAAACCAGGTGAAGTGGACATACGCTACATATTTTTTTCCACTAAGATGAAAGCTTGCAGTATATTTTAGTGTTCATGAACACTACCCAAATAAATGAGATAGAATATACAGTTACATACTTACATAGGTTGAAAAGAACTCAAGTCCATCAAGTCCATCCTTTCTCCACCAGTTCTACATTCTCTATCGCTAGATTATTTATAACCAATTTTTCGAACCTCTCACTCCAGGAGAGACCTCCGTCTCATATAATAATCCATTTGCCTCCTTTGAACTGTCTGTAACTTCCTTTTTAAAATATGGAGCCCCAAACTGGATCCAGTATTCTATTCTGTTTTTCTGCTGTTTGTTTTATAAGATGTAGGACACAGCGGTGCAACTTCCAGAAATATAATGAGCAGGTGATTTACCATTCATTGACATTAACAATGCAATGATCCTATGTCATTATTGATGTATCTGTAGTGTCCTTAGAGAAGTGAATTAAATTTTAATTTCATTTTAATGGTTTTTCATCTGGTTAAAAATGTAAAAAATCGACAAGCGTTGTTCTGAGTGCTGTTGGATGTTTCTTTGAAAACTATGCATCAAATAAAAAATAAAAGTGATCTTCTCTGTAAGGATTCAGTGATGTCATCCCTCCTGAATTTGCCTGGCGTAACACCAATGTCGGCATCCCTGCATGGCCCCTCTCCCTCTAATGGACATCATACTCACTGCCCTGGCCGCTCTCCGGCATCTCAGTCTCCTGCCACGACTTCCTGCTCCCAGGGCCTGCGCACACTGCCCAGGTCTCCTGTCAGTGTGCTTAGGGTGCATGCATGCTCCCCGCTACTTAAAAGGGTAACACGTGCACTCCTGATGTTGGGAGACACCTAGCACTTAAGGCACCTTCCCCTGTTGAGAGGCTCTTGAGCAACATTAGTGTTTTTTTAATCTGGAAACGTAAAGTCCTTTGTTAGGTCCCTGTTCCTGTACCAGTCCTGTACTCAGAACCCTTCTGTCTGGTAATATCAATGTCTGAACCAGCACTAGTGTCCATCCTGTCTGTGATCCAGAATCCGCACTGTCTGAATCAGCACCAGTGTACAATCCATCTGAACATCTGGTTCTGTCCGAACCTGATCCCGCTCTGTCTGAACAGGCTCCGACATCTGTTCAACCAGTATTCCCGAATCCTGTCCTACCAGTGACTCTGAGTCTGTGTCTGCAACCCTGAGGTCAGCAGATCCTGCGATCCTTGAGGTCATCTTTGGCAGTGCCGGGGACTGCATTGTAGTTGTACCTGGCAGCCACCTGCAGCTCAAGAATGACTTTACCATTAGGAGCTCCAATGAAAACAAGTTAGCCTCTTAGCCATGCCCCTCCAGGGTAAGCCTGGTCCTTGGCGCAGTGGGTCCATGATCCACCAGCATGACACTTAGATTGGTACCATCTAGCTTAGGTCATGGAGTCTAGGGGATTTTTTTGGAACTCACACTAAGTCCATGCAGGATTAGCGTTTACTAAAGCAGGACCTGCAAGGATAGGAAACCCTGGCACCCATTTCCAATGTGACCGCTTGCCTATGTAAATTCGTGCATCCTTGTTTCTCTTGTAACTGAGTTTGTGTAATTCAATATGTAAGAGTTATGACTTCAATATTGAATGTTGACACTAGATATATATCTGTTGTAGCAAAACCCAGAAGGACGTATAACGCACTGCTAGCAGTAAGAAAGTCGCCTCTGGATAGGTGATGATGATTTTTAGATTGTTTTAGCCTCTACCATTGGGGATTGATGACTTATTTCGCCCCTGGCCCCATAACGATGCCAACTCAAAATATATTTGCATTTCATGTAGGAAATGTTACTCTTTCTGAGAGCGATGTCAGCTTGTGGCTTTTCAAACTGATTGATCATGCTAATGGAACAGTTTCAATATTCAGTTTGACAGACAGAAATATAATACCGTATCTTACATTAATAGATACATCGGTAAAGGGGCAAGTACAGGACACTTGCAGTTCATTCCTTCTTACTAATGTATCTATAAATATATCTTTAGTATATTTCCATATATAATTCTTAGTCTGTCAAGCTTCATGTTGTAACCATTCCATTAACGGGATCAATAATATGAAAAGCCGCAAACTGACCTCAGCCCTGTGGAAAGAGCAACATTTCCTACACAAAATACCCATTTATCTTAAGTTGACACTATTGTTTATTAATTCATTTGTTAATGAAATTGTTCTTATTTATTGCATCTTTTATATAATATGCTATGCTATAATAATCTGTACATATTGACGTAAAATGAAGAACTACGGTATATGAACAATTCTTAAAACAGTGTAAAAGCAAAGTAACTAGCGATTTGTATGATGCTTAAAACAAACAAAAATAAATTAGAAAACAGAATGGAAAAACTATTTCATATCCAATAACTAAGGGTGTAGGTACAACACTGGCACGCTAGCACTGGTTGACTGGTTTCGAGAAAAGTCGGACAGCCTGGTTGTACTATCCTTATTCCTACTTTTTCAAGGCTTTTTAAGCTTCAAAGATCTATATTATAGAGACAACATAATGTGAGAAATTGACCCAATTGCATTATGGGAGGTAAAGTTTCTCCTTGATGATGGTGTTGACCCGGTGTACAGCTCGTTTGGAAAAAGGTTTGCAATTAACCTCTTTAGAGGGGAATAATTCTATGTATTCTATGTCTCCAGTGCCACTTATTGGAGGTAGCCACCTTTCTAGTTAATGTTGACCCTATAATGATACTTGACCTTGACTAAATCTAAAAAACTGGTTGCAAACAGAGATTGTTTCTATCTCGAGAAGGTTCTGCTTTGGCTTGGTCATGTAACAATGCTCCTTATAGAGTCAACATTCATTTAAAGGGTGGCTACATCTAAAAGTCGGCAAGAGAGACCTAACTCTCTTCCCCATGGGAGAGAATATTTACGTGAATGGCCCACTGTCATAGAAATAACGTGGAGGGTGAAACAATACAAGACTCTGCCCTCTGGACAAATTTAATTCCCCTTTTAAATAGGATCTCCAAGAATGGGAAAAAATGGAGTCCCTGATATAATTCAAACTGCAGCCTTTCCTAGTCACGTGTCAGTATGTGCTACAGACTGAAGGCATACAGCTCCTGAGATCCTTAACTATCAGCTAACGAGAGCTGTATCACCCATACTTCAGTCAGCGGCCTGTAGCATGGCTGTGATATGTGAAGAAATGTTTAAACCTACATTGTGCTCAGCAGGGATATCTCCAGCTTAATCCTCTTCTGTCAGCTTTCTAGTGGTGCACAAAGACTGACTGCGTCAAATTGAAAAACAATTTTACATTAAGGACGACGAAGCTGGAGATAACCCCCTCTGTGTTCAGCAATGAAGAGGTATATTTCTTCAGATATCGCAGCCCTGCGCCTGGTCGCCAACTGAGGTGTGTATGATACAGCTCTTGTCAGTTGAGGCGCAGGTGTCGGGAGCTGTATGTCTTCAGTCTGCAGCCTGTGCTCACACGTGACATGTACAGGCAGCAGTTTGAATTATATCAGGGATGCCATTTTTTATCCCTTTAAGTATGCCAGTAGCAGTAAATATATTGTCATTGGAAATAAAATAAAAGAAGAAATAGTGAATTAAAAACAAATGAACATGGAGTCCTCATTAACAGACATTGAAAATGCATGTTCCCTGAATAATGACACAGGGTACATTGTCTACCCAAATGTGTTTAGAGTGTGGATGCGCATTGGCCATAAAAAATGAACCGCATTCACAATATTTAGATAACTTGCATGTTTCAAAGCTGCTAAATAATTACTTTGTTAGTATGGCTTAAATTAGACATGTGTCCATCTAGTTCAAGAAAGGGATGGGAAATGACATGCACGAAGAGAAGAGGTATAGGGAAACTTACGACTTTGTTTCCCGTCTTGATCCAGATGAGGTAAAAAAAACATAAGGCATGAACCAATCTGACCTGGAGAAGAATCATTTTGCTGCTGATCCCAATTAGACTTAATCAACATTTAAAAGGGGTTCAAGTCTGCAGTTACTTTGTGACTGCAGACGTGTGACGCCTAATAGCACGCACAGTCCATGCTGTCAGGATTCTCTGATGATAGTGCCGCGAGAGGGTGGGCGCACGACCACAAGTACATGACTTTCATATGGCCTCTCTCAATACAAATTAAGTAAGGCTGAAAAGCGTATATCTGCACAGAGATTGAAGCTTCAGAGATTGGGAGTTCTGTGGAAACTGTTTGGGTAAGAATACAATGACAGAACAATGGAAAGGACACCATTGTAGACATTTACTACAGGCCGCCTGTGCAAGCTGAAGATATGGATGAACTCTTTATGCATCAAATGGCCAAGTTCTCCAAAAAATATGACATAGTGGTCATAGGAGATTTCAACTATCCAGACATTTGTTGGGAATCACTCTCAGGCAAAACTAACAGGTCAAGGAAATTCTTATCCTCTCTTGCTGACAAGTTTATCTTCCAAAAGGTAGGGGAGAAAACAAGGAGATCTGCTACCTTGGATCTAATCCTTATAAACAGGGAGAAAATGGTTGAGGAGGTATGAGTGGCTGGGATCCTCGGAGGTAGCGACCATGCTATTTTAGAATTTTGGATAACTAGAGGAGGAAGACATGTGAAGACTCAGATGTCAAGGCTAGATTTCAGAAAAGCAGATTTAAGGAACTCATAAAGAGAATAGAAAGGATCCAATGGCTGGATATCCTTAAGAACAAAAATGTCCAGGAAGGATGGGAAATCTTGAAAAATGAGATTCTCAAAGCACAATCGTTAACAATTCCAAAAAGAGGGAAGAATAGGAAGCATTTAAGGAAACCAAGATGGATGAACACAGAACTTAAACACATGCTAAAAAGGAAAAAAGAAAATCAGGAGATATGTGACTCACCAAAATAACGTAGAATAAGATAATACTAATAATAATGAAAAATAAAATACTTAATGTGACAATATCACCTGATAGTTGGATGGCAGACCATCCGGATAATGAAAACAAAACCCAGGAGATGAAAAGGGATAACCCAGTGGCAGGGAAAGAAAAAAGAAGACTGGTAGTACACAAATAAATTGATTGCCTTTATTAATCAAATGGCACAATATAAGCAACAATGACCATGTATATATAAAATTAATTAAAATGAGGCATACAAAAATGACAACGGCTGATATAACTGTATATCAACACCTGCATGCATAACAATATCTCCATATAGAAAAGAATACACAATATATTTGCTTGTATGCAGCGGAATAAAGAGGCTCAAATAATGTGACCAGGCAAAGGTCCACAATATAAATGAAAAAATGTATAAAAAAATATGGCCAAAAAATGGCACAAAATGTGTCAAAATGATGAAATATAATTAAAAGTGCCATGTGCAATAAATTGGCTCAATAATATCACAAAGTAAGGCCAGAAAGGCACAAAATGTATACACACTCAAACAATTCAAGTGTCGTGTGCAGTGAACCGACATAAAAGTGTGGTGTGAAGTAGTACACACACAGTGACCACGCCAAATGACTGTGGACAAAATACCTGGGAGCCAAGATCAGCAAATGATGCCTCAGAGAACGCGCCCTGACGCGCATTTCGGAAATGTATTCCTTCGTTAGGGGAATACATTTCCGAGAGGTGGTGAGTTCTCCTTCAATAGAAGTCTTCAAACAGAGGCTGGACCGATAGCTGTCTGGGATGATTTAGCGAATCCTACTTTGAGCAGGGGGTTGGACCAGATGGCCCAGTAGGTCCCTTCCAACTCTACCATTCTATGATTCTATGATTCTTCTCCTTTTCTGTTTCATTCCATTGTCTCTTGTGCTTCCATGTACAAATAAGAATAATGAAGATCCCTCTACACTGTGACATCCTTTCATATATTTGAAGACAGCTATTAAGTCTTCTCTTTTAAGCCTTCTTTTTTGCAAGCTAAACATTCCCAGATCCTTTAACCGTTCCTCATAGGACATACTTTGCAGTCTGCTCACCATCCTGGTCACTCTTCTCTGAACTAGCTCCAGTTTTTCAATGTCTTTTTTACAATGTGGTGTCCAGAACTGGTCACAGTATTCCAGATGAGGCCTGACCAAGGATGAGTAGAGGGGGATAATTACTTCATGTGATCTAGACTCTGTGCTTCTCTTAATGCATCCCAGAACTGTGTTTGACTTTTTTTGCTATTGCATCACTCTGTTGAAACCTGTGTAGTCTGTCTTCTATTAATATACCCAAGTCTTTTTCACACATGCTGTTGCTTAGTTCTATTCCTCTCATTCTGTAAATGTAATTTTCGTTTTTCTTGCCCAGAAGTAGAATCTTGCATTTCTCCCTGTTAAAAACCATTCTATTAGTTGGTGCCCATTGTTCAAGCTTATCTGGATCCTTTTGAATCCTTTCTCTGTCTTCTCTAGTGTTAGCTATTCCTCCTAGCTTTGCATCATCTGCAAATTTGATTAGTTTACCTTCAGTTCCCTTATCTAGATTATTTATAAAAATTTTGAGCAACACTGGGGCCAGGACAGAGCCTTGTGGTTACCTCACTTGAAACACTCTTCCAATTGGATGTGCAACCATTTATTACCACTCTTTGAATACAATCACTGAGCCAGCTATGAATCCAAGGAAAAATCAGGTCCCAATCAAGCAAAAAAATGAAAACAAAAGGACCCCTAAAATAAAACCTTTATTAGAAAGTAAAAAAAAACCCGCAGGTTAAAGTTAACAAAATATACGAAAAACAATACAAAATGTCGTGGTCATAGGTCAGAGCCAGTGATCCCATGACGAATCGCAGTGCTTCTGGGGGGAAACAAGTTGGGACATTGAAAGTGTGACTTACCTTATGTGTCTGGCTTATTTAGAACTTTGACATGCCTATTATGCATGACAGATAAGAAAATTATTACTCACCCCTATACCTCTATTCAGAGGACTTTTTTTCTAATACTGTGATGTTATGTGTTTGACTGCTTTCCATTGAATATTTTCTCTATCTGTTCCATATTGGAACACTCATACACTGGGGTCATCTGCATGTATAGGGTAGTTGAAAGTATATATGCAACGTGTATTTAAATGTTGTCTTCTACTTATTCTATCTCTTGGATTATAATGCAGTGTGGACTGGGATCTGACATTCCATTCAATAGACTGCATTTATGCTTAGCAAAAGGCTCATACGTACAACTGCATCCCTAGTACATCTTTAGGTTGTGGTTTTCTCAGAGTCTCGTTTCCTGATCGCTTTGATCCCCAGTGGACACGTTTACCATATGGTGTCTATACCCTCTGCTCTCAACCCCATTAATAGGCTAGTGGCCAATACACCATACCTACCTCCTAGTATTTAGGATGGAGGTTTACTGATGTTTTTCTTCCTTCTGAGTATATGAACTATAGCAATTCACACATTTATATGTTTGTGGTTTTTGGCCTAATTAATTATTTTTCTGGTACTGTGTTGGTTTCATGATTATTTTGGCTGTTTTTGCGCATACTGTGTTGTTATGTTATTGTTTGTTTTTACTACATGTTAGGTTAAGGTACTACACGTTAGGTACATCAGGGTCATTAGGGCTAGTCGCCGACGAGTGGGGGCACCATACAGCAGAAACTAAGGGTGCCGAGATTATATTTACTGTCTCACGGATTGGGATCCTTCTCGGGCACCACCATCACTCACCAGCGGTTGTGCCAACGATTTACCTTCAAGGTATGGTATCCTTGACTGAATCCTAGGGCATATTAGCCCACACATATTGCGATTGTCATTGTTCCCTTGGTGGTAGACCGTTATACCCTTTTTTCAACATTTTGTATTGTTTTTCGTATATTTCATTAATTTAAGCTGCAAGGTTTTTAACTTTCTACTAAAGGTTATATTTTAGGGGTCTTTTTGCTTTACATTTTTCTGCCAGTTATGAATCCACCTAACCATAGCCTTGTCAATCCCACACTTGGTCATTTTTTCAATAAGGATAGTATGAGATACTTTATCAAATGCTATGCTGAAGTCCTGATATATTATATCTACCACATTTCCCTGATCCACCCAGTCAGTGATTCCATCATAGAAGGAAATTAGATTAGTCTGGCATGACATGTTTGCTACAAACCCATGCTGGCTCTGGCTAATTACTGTATTATTATCCAAGTACTTACATGTATGCTGTTCAATAATTTGTTCAGAGATCTTTCCTGGTATAGAAGTAAGGCTAAGGAGCTTCTCCCTGTTATGCTCCACTCAAGTATTTCTGGACTTCCATGAAAGGTGTCATCTCCTCTATTTGCATAGTTCTGGACTTCCATGTATAATTGCCAGTCATACTCTTGCTTATTATTGCTGGACTTCCACGTATAAGTGCCTGTCGTACTCTTGCTGCATACTATTGCTGGACTTCTACGCATATGTGTTGGTCGCACTCTTGCTGCATGCTACTGCTGGACTTCCACGTATAAGTGCCGGTCGCACAATTGCTGCATACTACTGCTGGACTTCCACGTATAAGTGCCGGTCGCACTCTTGCTGCATATTACTGCTGGACTTATTTGTATTAGCGATCGCGCCCCACTACTAAATTTGCTGGACATTTCTGTTTTGTGCTGTGCACTTCGTTACAATTGCAGAAAAGTCTCTGTTAGTTTATGTTCTACTTCTTGCTTTGTTAAATACACTTTTTTTTCTCAGCTTTGGTCTCAAACTCATTTTATCCCATGCAATCAGATTCCCTAGTACCCACATAATTGTTACGTAGGAATTGAAAAGTTCAGAACTTCTCAACATCATTTTTGACCACTTCAACCTTTTCATAATTTAAAAATCCTAGACCAGCTTTGACTTTTCTTTTGCTTTTGACATACCCTTTTTTATTGCATTTGGTCTACCTTGCAAGCTTTTCTAATACTTGCCCTGCATTCCCTGCAGACAACATTATAATTTTTTTAGGTATGCCCCCCTTTCCATTCAAATTACATTTCTTTTTTTCTTTTTAACAAGTTTTAAGTTCTGTGTTCATCCATCCTGTCTGATTAAATGCTTCCAGCTCTTCTCTCTTTGCTAAATGGTTCTCACTGCACAATCAGGAACAATTCTGAAAAGTCTCCCATTCTTCTTGGACATTTCTGTCCTTTAGAACACCCAGCCATTGAACCTGTCCTTCACTCTTTCTAAGTCCATAAAAATCTGTCTTTCTCAAGTCCAACCTTAAAGTCTTCCTCCTTGCTGGTCTTCCTCCTCTTGTAATCTGAAAATCGAGGATAGCATGATCCTTGCCTCCTAAATTCCCGGCTACCTTTACTTCCTTAACCGAGACATCTGATGCAAAAGGAGTTCCTCCATATCTTCAGTCTGTACAGGTGGCATATAGTAAGCACCTACAATAGTGTCCTTTCTATTCTTACCTCCTTGAATCTTTACTCAAATATCTTCTGCAGAGCTACCATTGATGATGCTTGGATCTCTATGGAGATATATGTTTTCCTAACATACAGTGCAACACCTCCTCCCCTCTTGCTAATCCTGTTTCTAATAAATAAGTTGTAGCCTTCAAGGTTTGCATTCCAATGATGTGTATTTTCCCACCAAGCTTCAGTGATGCCTATTTACATCATATCTCTTTTGTGTGTTAGCAGCTCCAATTCTCCTTGTTTGTTTCCCATGCTCTGTACATTTGTATGGAAACATTTTAGTTTGTAGTTGGTTTCTCTTGCTCCTCTATTTTCATTCAGAATTTCTTGTGAAAGATTTCCCCTGACCCATTACTATTTATTTATTACAGGACGCTAAAACTGCACGTGTGTAATGATAAGTTTCTATAGGTTACATGCCAATTTGCAACTTAGAACTGATAACGGCCTAGATTTGACAGGTGCTGAAGTGGTGTGAAGTTTGATAATGGACCCAGTGGAATACAAAACAGTCAGCAAGTTCCTTTATTTGGAAGCCTGCACACTAAAGGAGACGTTCGATGAGATGAAAGAAGTTTATGGTGATGATTCCCCATCATATGATGTAGTCAAGAACTGACATTGTTAATTCAAATGTGGTCGGACTTCGGTGCAAACAACTCCAATTCCATGGCAACCCCACTCTGCTATTGATGAACATACTATCCAGCAAGTGGAAGTCGCCACTTTGGAAAATCGCCCCTTAACCATTCGCCACCTAGCCCAAAATGTCAAGATTAGTGTGAAGTCCGTGGAAAAAATTATCCAAGACCATCTTCATATGCATAAGGTATCTGCTCTCTGGGTTCCCTGGCTGCTCACACCTTTCCAGAAGCAGGAACAAGTCGAATGCTCTCAGGCTGTATTGACGATGTGCCATGGAAACCAGGAGTACTTTTTCAACAGACTGATCACACACACAGGATGAAAGCTGGGTCCATCACTCTGATCCTGAGACTAAAGTCCAATTGATGCAATGGAAACATCATGACTCATCGCCTCCAAGGAAGTCACGTGCCCAACCCTTGGCAGGCAAGGTCATGCTCACAGCATTTTGGGACCAGCATGGAGTAGTATTGATGGATTTCCTAGCAAAGGGTACCATGATCACTGGGGCATACTATGCTTCACTGCTGCGGAAATTGCGGGAGGACATCAAAACCAAGAGATATGGCATGCTCACCAAAAGTGTTCGCCCTCTGCAAGACATGGTACCAGTTCACAACTCGCATGTTGCCCAAATGGAAGCATGCTCATGTGGCTTTGAAATTCTACCGCATCACCCTTATTCACCCGACCTCGAGCCATTGGACTTCCACCTCTTTCCAACAATTAAGTTATTTTTGAAGGGCAAGCATTTTCCAGATGATGAAACTGTAATTTCCAAAGTCACCACATGGTTTTTGGAGCAACCTGTTGACTTCTACAAGTGAGGTGTTTACAGCTGCTTAAAGAGATGAGAGAAGTGTGTGGCACCAATGTAGAGAAGGACTAATAACTGTGCCAAGTCTCATTACCCTCAACCCACAGGAAGTGGGTCAGGGGAAATCTTTAACCCCTGTCTGACATCAGGCGTAATAGTACGCCAACGTCTGACTCCCTCCCTTTGATGTGCGCTCCGGCGCTGAGCCCACATCTTTCCCAGGACATGTCAGCTGTTTTGAAAGACTGGTGGAAAGCATGCCAAGACACATAAAAGCTGTGATTACAAATCATGTTTATTCCACAAAATATTGATTTCAGAACTCTTCCGGAGTTAAAACATTAGTATTGTTGTTTTTAAATGATTATAAATGATTATGAACTTGTTTTCTTTGCATTATTTGAGGTCTGAAAACACCGTTTTTTTTTAATTTTGACAATTTTTCTTTGTCAGAAAAAAAATACAAAATGTATTGCTTGGAAATTTGGAGACATGTTGGCGGAAGTGTATAGACTAAAAGAACAATTTACATTTTACTCAAAAATATAACTATAAAGAGAAAAATCAGACAAACTGAACATTTGAAAGCGGTCTCTTAATTTTTGCCAGAGCTGTATTTCCCACCCTTGCTCACCATACTGTCTCCTCATACATCCCTATACAGTTTGCTCACCCATTCCCTCCCATTCATCATACTATTTCTTCACATATTCCACACTCCCCATACTGTCTTGTCAAAGATTATCCTCCCGCTCCCCAAACTGTAATACTGTCTCCTAACATGTCACCCTCACTGCCCATACCACAATTCTGTCTCCTCACTGGTTCACCTCACTCCCCATACTGGCATACTGTTTCTTCACAGGAAGCACCAATCTCCCCCAACTCTCATACTGTGGTCACACCAATCCCTCCTTGCTCCTCATACTGTGTCTCCAGCAGCAATCCCCCCACCACTTATCATACTGTGTCAGCATCACCAATCACTTCTCATATTTTCAATACCTAAGACAAACATAAAATAAATATATACAGTACCTTGGGATACTCAGCAAATGGGAGGTTATATAAATATATGTCTAGCTCCAAAGAGAGGCCATTCCCTTACTTACACTGAATGCAGCAATCTGGTTCGTGTGTTTAATGGGCAATGTGAACATGCTCCTATTTTGCATGCATACCAATTTATACTCCAGTTAATTTTTTTTGGTGATGTTCCTCATACTATATGCATATTAATCCCCCCTGCTACTCACACTGTGTCCGCAGCACCAATCTTCCCCACTCCTTATAATATGTCCACAGCACCAATCCTCCAACTCCTTATACTTAGTCTACAGGGTCAATCCCCCCTGCCCTTCATACCTTGTCTGCACCAATTCCCCCCTGATTCTCATGCTGTGTCCATGGCACCAATCCCCCACTCCTCATACTGCATCTGCAGCACCAATCTTCCCACTCTTCATTTCATACTGTGTCCACACCAATCCCCCCACTCCTCATACTGTTTCCACAGCACAACATCCCCCACTCCTCATACGTTCTTGCAACACTAATCGCTCCTCATACTATGTCCACACCAATCCCTGATGCTTATCATCCCTGCTTTGTACAATGTCTCTTCCCCCAAACAATTAATCTTTCATCTCTTCTGCTCCAGGGGAGCGCTTGCCTGACTGAGCTTAAGCAGTGCCAGAGAGTGCCGGAGCAGAGTGCTCAGCTGACCTAATCACTTTGCTGACATCATCCTGACCCATAAGTGCTGGTGGTCAGGACTTTGATAGCACTTGCGCCTGAAAGATGTGAGCACAATTGTTTGCTGGGAGCCAGCGCCAGCACCTTTTCTGAGCTAACTGTCAGCTTGACAGCAATCTCGAAGAATGGCCGAAACTCACTATGAGGGGCGGCAAAATTTATCATCTGTGGAGATACCTTGGATCACCACATCAGCAAATGGCCCAGCTGCCCCCCTAGAAATGTCTGTGCACTGGACCCTATTAAGTGCCTTGGACTCTAGTGATTGAGTAACTCACCAATTTTAAATGCTTCTCTTTTATTAAAGATTTCATGGTGATCACCACCTTGCCTGGGAATTGGTACAAGCTCTGCTACCTGAAATCTGAGTTGGGAAACATTACGACCTTTGTTGTGAAAATGGTATGGCTCGGGGAAAAGTAAATTATTGCACCTAATAGTGGACTTGAGTTTTGAAATTCTGAAACACTGTCTCGTATATGCTAGGTGGTCTTCCCAACATAGACATGACTACAAGGGCACTTGATTACACAGACCACATAGGATTATTCACGGGTAACATAACCATTAATATGGCAATTTTACCTTGTTTGTGCATGATGGACATTATCAACTTTCTGTATGTTGCATTGACAACACTATAGTCACAAGCAAGTCCCTCCTTTAGGAGTTTTATGGAATTGATGTCAAGGTAATTTAGTTAGCACCAACCAGCTTACCTCTCAAACTACAAGGATGTCGAAAACTGGGTAAAAAGGGTTTATGAAAATCCTGTACTCCTGAATAACCCTGTTGTATTATATGTCACTGTCTCCTGATAGCCTAATACAGTTTATCTAAAATGCAAATGGATGACAGATATGGATACAAGAGTACATTATCAATTTTGGCATATTGGAGAGTTGCCTCCACTTCTCAAGAATGTTCAAATGGTAAATGTTCTACTCAAATTAATTCTGAATTTCATTAAGTTGTATGGACCATGTTGTCTCATCTGTCACTATACAAATCATACACTGAAATTGTGAAAGAGGTAGGAATTTATTAATAGAGGTTGGATGGAACCTAGAAAACTTTAATGGTTTGTTACAGTCGGTCTATGGACTGTATGACCGTGTTATGTTTTATTAGCATGATGTCCAGGACGGTAATACGCTTATTAAGAGGATTCATAGTAATTTGTAATTCAGCTGACATAGAATTCAGAAAATTATGGATATCACTTAGTGATTCCAATGGGCCAACCCATATGCAAAAAATATCATCAATATATGTATTGTCTTTCCAAGGAGCACATGATTGCCGTATAAAAGATGGAAAAGTATGTTTCTTCGAAAGATGACATATACCAGTTTGCATTTGGAGTCGCCAAATTGCATATCATTGCCAGGCCTTGAAACTGTAAATAAAATGTGCCCTGGAAAAGAAAAATAAATTCAGTAAGAACAGAAAACTATATTATAGACCTAACGTGAAGATTTAAGGCGAAGTTCTCCCATATTTCTCAACCTCATAGCTTGTTGTATAGATGTAGGAAGACTACTGACATCAAAGGAAACCAACATAGTGTCTTTTATTCCTGGCTAAGATCAGTAATCAATTTCCAAAAGTATCCAGTATCCAGTAAAAAGGACTGTTACTACTAGATGTATTTTGATCAGAAAATTGTGTTTTTTTTGTCAGTGATCCCAACATTGAGATCATAAAGCCACTGAGAGATCTTGAATCTAAATCATGAGGAAGGATTATTATGAAGTTTTTGTAAACCCTATTGGCTTCTAAAAAATGTAAAATTTCCAGAGCATAGAGCATTGCCTGTTAGCCTCATACGGAATAATTACAGTCGAGTATATTATTATTGCCTATTAGTATAGCGCCCTTCATTCAATGACGCTATAGATAATAGAAACAAATACAATAATCTTAAACAGTGCACTCACGACTGGTACAGGAGGAGAGAGGACCCTGCCCGCGAGGGCTCACAATCTACAAGGGATGGGTGAGGATACCGTAGGCGCTGGTCTACCCTTAGAGCTGGTCGTGTAATGGTTTGTTGGTTACTGCAGGTTGTAGGCTTGTCAGAAGAGGTAGGTCTTCAGGTTCCTTTTGAAGGTTTCCATGATAGGTGAGAGTCTGATATGTTGGGGTAGAGAGCTCCAGAGTAGGGGTGATGTGCGGGAGAAATCTTGTATGCGATTGTGGGGAGAGGATATAAGAGGGGAGTAGAGAAGAGATCTTGTGAGGATAGGAGGTTGCGTGTAGGTAAGTACAGGGAGACGAGGTCACAGATGTATGGAGGAGACAGCTTGTGGATGGCTTTGTATGCCATGGTTAGGGTTTTCAACTGGAATCTCTGGGTAATGGGGAGCCAGTGAAGTGATTGACAGAGGGGAGAGGCTGGGGAATAGCGGGGGAACAGGTGGATTAGTTGGGCAGCAGAGTTTAGAATAGATTGGAGGGGTGCGAGAGTGTTAGAAGGGAGGTCACAAAGTAGGAGATTGAAGTACTCAAGGCGGGAGATGATTAGTGCATGGACTAGGGTTTTTGCAGATTCTTGGTTGAGGAATGCATGGATCCTGGAAATATTTTTGAGTTGAAGTTGGCAGGAAGTGGAAAGGGCTTGGATATGTGATTTGAAGGAGAGATGAGAGTCAAGGATTACCCCAAGGCAGCGAGCTTGTGGGATTGGTGAGAATGAGCAGCCATTTACTTTAATGAATAGGTTCGTTGGGGGAGTCGAGTGAGATGGGGAAAGATGATGAATTCTGTTTTGTCCATGTTAAGTTTTAGAAATCTACCAGAGAAGAAGGATGAAATAGCGGACAAACATTGTGGGATTTTGGTTAGTAGAGAAGTGATATCTGGTCCAGAGATGTAGATCTGTGTGTCATCAGCATAGAGGTGATACAGCAAACCGTGAGAAACTATGAGCTGTCCCAGGCCAAAGGTGTCAATGAAGAAGAGCCGGGGCCCTAGGACTGAACCTTGCAGATCTCCTACAGATAGGGGTGAGGTGAGGAGGTGGTGTGCAAGTGGGAGACACTGAATGTCTGGTCTTTCAGGTATGATGAGATCCAAGATAGGGCCAAGTCTGTGATGCCCAAGGATGAGAGGATCTCAAGTAATAGGGAGTGATCCACTGTGTCAAAGGCAGAGAGAGGTCCAGGAGGAGGAGGACAGAGTAGTGTTGCTTGGCTTTGGCGGTTAGTTGGTGTAGGTGAGTATATACACAGCTGCTCCATTTTAACGGGGGGATAAAAGTTCCCCACTCTGCAGATCTATTGTACTCCACCGGTGGATGGATGATACGATTGGTAACTCTTCATTGGAGGACAACTCCTTTAATTCATCCGTAACTATGATGGGAGTAAGCTGTGCATCAATGTTATCTAACTTCTCTTTCTATGCTCTAATAGTTTACTGGAGAAGATCAACAGTACGTGTCAACAAATCAAGAGAATGCTTATCCCAACTTTTATCAAAAGTTTTGCAGTATTCTCAATCATCTTTTAACATAATCAGAAGTAATTGACTGTGGTTTCATTTTATGTTTCCATATTATGGAAGACTTTACCATGCATATCTTATAGATATATCAATTTAATGTGACGTGACATTAATCTGTGACTAGTTCAACTTATGCTCTTACCATTTCTGGAGTTAAATATGGTGTTTCTAACATAGTTGTTATTCTGTATCACACCTATTTACTTTGATAGGACTATCGATTACTGTGGAGTACTTACCTATACTTGCTTGAAGCCCATATTTTAGTTTAGTTCCAGATGTTTTTCCAGTAGTAGTGATAAATTTTTGTTCACATGTATTCAGCGTCGGACTGGAACACCTTGGGCCCACCAGAGAAAATTATTCTTGGGGCCCACTATGTAGCTGCATATAAATAAATACCGGTACAAGACAACCAATTGTGTGGTAAACACGCTAATATTAGGATACAATATAAG
>VIAB01007482.1:1943-13040 GCA_009801035.1 Oophaga pumilio | reverse complement strand
GATGCACCAATACTTGGCATGGCTGGGATGGCTCTGCTAGTACCCACAGTCTAAAAGCTTGTTGATTGGCTACGCTGGAGACTTTCTACAAGCTTTATTAAACTATTGAACCCAAACAGGAAGCCGGACATACAGTAAAAACTCTGTTTTTGGGGCTTGGTACAGGCCACTAGGTGTCCGGTACTAACCCCAAAGTTTCCAGTTCAGGTTCACTCATCTCTACTGATAACCAAGTGAACCTTTGTTCTTCAGACAGAAAGTCTGCATTCTAGATCATTGTTATTGAAACATTCTACTCAATTTAATATAGAAATGTGCAATGCAGTATAGATATGTATACTAAAAAAGACAGAATAATTTATTAATGAAAGGAGTCATCCACACTCTGACAACCCGTTTTCAATTCCTATTTTTCCCCCTTGTAAAATAAAAGCACTTATATTCCATTTCAAAAGAGCAACAAACCGGATCTTTTGCAAGTATATATCACTGATTCGGAGTGCACACACCAGGTGAGTGTCAGGTACAAGTGGAGCAAGAGTGGATGGACAGCAATAATAAATTCAATAGTGCTCCTTAGATATGACCATCATGACGTTTCCATTTAGAAAACCTCTATGCTTTACAAGATTTATCCATGTCCACAGTGCCCTAAATACTGCGACAATTTAAAAAAGTTTTTCTAAATTGAAGCATCAAGATGATCGCATTCAAGGAGCTCTATTGCATTTATTTTTGCTGTGCATTTTCTTCAATAAACTGTGAAATTGCATCAAAAGAGAACGCCAGACCTGGTGGTGCTCAACTGTGCAGTAATACAGTCTTCAAAAGCTATGAGCGTAGAAGAGAAATGAGTGCACTCACCACTGGCACATTATTTTCTGCTTTTTTATTCTAAGGTCAAAATACAGAGTGAAGACACACATACTGGGCTACAGCTGTTTCGCATCTAATTACTCTTCATCAGGTCCTAAATGACCTAAAATGCTTGATGAAGCGTAATTAGATGCAAAACAGCTGTAGATCAATCTGTGTGTCTTCACCCGGTATTCCCACATTACTTTGGAAAAAAAAAGCTCAAAGTAATGTGTCAGTGTTGAGTGTCACTCATTTTTGTTTCTATTCTCATAATTATGAACACTTATGCTTAATTGTGGTACTGGCGCTGTTCCGGTGGTGTCAGCACTTCTTCCCCCAGTGATCGCTTGACAATGTTGTTATGCTATCACTGTGTTCTCACTTCCTCTGGATATATGTGATAGGTACGAAGGTGGAGGGAGTGAAGCCAGCCCTGATTGGCTCAGGGAGCAATGTCACATGATCCCTGGAGAGCCAGTGCCGATACCACATGGAGCTAGAGGTGAGTAAATTATTTTTACCGGCACGTATGGTTATATCATTTATGTACTGCAGTTCCCTTTTTCATTTAATTAAAACACCTCGGAAATTATTGGATTGATTCATTAGATTGTTCTACATGGACATTTGGACATTCGAGTGAAGTAAACTCTAAATATATATACCGTATATACAGTATATATGTATATGTTTTCTAGAAAATCACCTTGAGACTAAACCTGTGTGATCAGTGTTCCCTTGACTTCTCCAGCATCACGCTGTCAGCATTTAAAATTCCGCCTTCTTATTGTATATCATATTGCAGAGATAATTTTGCAGACACCAGAACTGTAATTCTGTCTTTGCAGATGTAAGCATTTTTTTTATAAATGTATTTTTGCAGTGTGTGACAAAATCAAACAAATGATAATGATATTTTCACATAAGTTTTGTCTGATGGGAATAACGACACACGCTTCCATTTGGATCATGTATAACATAAAAAGTCAAAGTTTTGTTTTGGGTGAAATTGATACATTCATTACAAGTCTTCAAGATCAATAACCGTAACTCAATCTCCTGAAGATGATCAGCAAGCAACTTTGTGGGTTTCAGAGGCTTAGTGAGGGGGTTTCATAGTACTGAGGTTGAAAAAAGATGCGAGTCCATCAATTATAATCTATAATGTTACATGTTTATCCAATGGAAGGTACAAACCCTATGAGGCTGCTGCTATTTGCCCCAGATTAAGTGTAAAATTAATTCCTGACTCCACATGTGGCAATCAGACTTGTTCTTTGGATCAATCTAGCTCCCATAACATGTAATATTATAGTTTTCAATAAAGGCATCCAGGCATCCTTGTGCTGTTGTAGTGAATCAACATTTACATCATCATGTGGCAGAGAGTTCCATAATCTTAATGCTTTTACTGTAAGGAGTAGCTACCTGTGATGATGATTAAACCTTCTTTCCTCTAGATGTAGAAGATGCCCCCTTGTCCCTGTCACAGGACTTGGTGTAAAAAGATCTCTGTCCTGTCTCTTCATATATTTGTACATTATAATAAGATTGTCCCTAATCCTTTGTTTTACCAAACTGAATAAGCTCAAGTTCTATAATCCATCTTCTGCAATTCACCCATTCGCTTAATAACCTTGGTCGCTCTTCTCTGCTCCCTCTCTACTTCAGTGATGTCCTTCTTATATACTGGAGATCAAAATTGTACCCAGTATTCTAAGTGTTGAGTGCACTAATGACTTGTATTGAAGGAAAACTATGTTCCCCTCATGAGCATCTATGCCTCTTTTAATGCATCCCATTATTTTATTTGCCTTGGCAGTAGCTGCCTGACACTGGTCACTAAAATTTAGTTTGGAAACTACCCATACGTCCAAGTCTTTTTCAGTGACAATTTTAGCCAATGTTTTACCATTTAGTACATAATTATTAACATGTTATCCCAGCATGCTCATGTCCTAATAGAGTATCTTCAGCGTGCTCAAATACAATGCTTGAGTCGCCACGGATGTTCGACAGCCACTACACATGTACGCATGGTATGTATGTATTACCTGTTTGTTAGGCAATCACTGCATATGTTGTGGCTCTTGAACAGCTGCGTGATATGGAGCCACGGTGACTAGAGCATACTATTCGAGCATGCTGAAGTTAGTCGACTAGGACACGAGCGTGTTTGGATAAGACCTTATCCGAGCATGCTCGTTCATCCCTACTAATTATACATTTTATTTTCTCTGCCCAAGTGCATAACCTTACATTTATCTTAATTAAACGTAATTTGCCATTTCTCAGCCCAATCTTCCAGTTTACAAAATCCCTTTGCAATCTTTAATTATCCTTCTTTGTGCTGATTACTTTGAAGAGTTAAGAATCATTTGGAAATATTGAAATTCTACTCTGTATGCCCCCTAAAGTGTCATTAATAAATAAAAAAGATAAAAAGAAGGAGGCCCAATACTGACCCCTGGTGAACCCCACTGCTAACTGTCAACCAATCAGAATATGTTCCATTAACAACCACCCTCTGTTTTTATTATCACTGAGCCAGTTGTTAACTCATTTACACATTTTCCCCTGGTCCTATTATGCTAATTTTATGTACTAACTTTTAATATGGCCCCTTGTCAAATGCTGTTGGAAAATTCAAATATACAACATCCAAGGTGGGACTCACTTCCTCATAGATGCTTATCAAATTAGTCTAACTGCACCAATCGCTCATAAACCCATGCTGATGCTGGGCTAAGAGGTTATTTTTATTGAGATACTTCAGGATAGCGTCTTGGAAAAACCTTCAAAGATTTTTTTTTTACAGTAGAAGTTAATTTAAAAGACCTATAATTTTCAAACCCAGTTTTTTCCCCGTTTGGAATAAGGGCACCGCATTTGATTTTTGCCACTCCTATGGTACAGGCCGTGTTTTCATGGAATCCTTGACTATTACAAATAACGATCTGCATATTACAGTCCTCAATTCCTGCAGTATTTGGGGGTGTCTGCCATCCGAACCCACGGATTTGGATGCATAATTATTAGGTGACTGATTAAATTACTACCACTCACCACCCACTGCTCCAATATTTATGGCCATAACTGTCTATCACTCTCCCATAATGATAGTTCTGCTTCACGTCACTTGTCTTATCTATTGCATTTTTTCTGTGCTGTGTTGTGTATAAATATGTGATTCTTCAGATTTTGTATTAGTCAATGCCTGATGAAGAGACTTGAGGAGTCTCGAAAGCTTGCAATTTGTTACCGCCTTTTCAGTTAGCCATTAAAAGGTATCAACCACTGAGGACTCTCAATTCTAAATATTTTTCTACCACTCACAGGACATTGACATGAGTAATCATATTGATTAGAGAGAGAAATTCGAGTGAGAGAGATACGGTACATGTATTCCACTTACCAAGTGGAGTCTGCTAGGGGAATCTACTGTGACCACACAAAATTATATTAGCCCTCTCATTTATGCTTCTGCATAGTATGGGAATTGGTGCCGGGCAAGATTTTTTGCAAATTGAATCTCAAAGTGTTCAAATTTGAGTGGGAATTTGCAAATTTCATGATATTCAACTCAAACTTCATCATACACAGATCGATCAGCTCTCTCTAATGATGAGTTACAAGGCCAGTAACACTAAAAAATTATACACCTGCAAACAGAAGAATTAGCAATATGCATACATCTTTGTAGCAAGAGACACAACAAAATGAGTGTCACTTCACCATTACAACCCATTTTTGGGGGTGTTTGGTAAGGGCTAGGTTTAACTCTCACTCTGGTGCTATGTATTTTGATGTTTCCACAATTGACTTAAATAAAGTTGGAGAGACACCATATTACTTTTACTTGCCTCTCCATACCTAGGAAACAATATCACTCAACCAGCAGGTAGGTAGTTATAAATTGGACTGTTTTTGGAGCACTCAGCAAAATGGGCACTATTTCTTCTCTCGACATGCTGACCAATTCCTGAGGAGTTTTCTACTGTTTCCACATTCCATCTTGTTATGTTTCTGTACAAATCCATTTTTAAAAAAATGGTTCTTAAGAGAGATGTCTGGTAATAACTCAGTTTTTTCAGACTGAACATCCCAGACGGCAATAGAAAAGAGCAATTAGAAGAACCGTCTGATTGCAAAAGCAAAATAGTTGTATCCTTGTCTGAGGTTGTCTTGGGTCGTCTGTCTTTTCTTACTTTTTTAATTACTTTCCTGTTTGACTGGTAATCTTTACTTCTCAGCTCCAGAGGAAGGTGCATGAAACACTTTTTATCTATGTAGTTGTTTTTTAACTCTAAAAGCAATGTCCCTCCCATGTTGCTCTTGCAAATACCAATAACTGCCCTCAAATGTCAAAGCTATCCAACCATGGGTATTCATAGGATTTGTATGTTCCCTCTGTTTTTTTGTAACTGTAGTCTAGTTTCCATCCAGATCTCAAATATATACTGATCGCACTTCGAGACAGTCATTGTACATCTCTGTGGCATATGCTGGTGCTATGTAAATCAATAAAGAACAATACATAGCTGATTTTTTTTCACTGGAAGAACAAAATTATCCTCTTTTTGCGGATCTTGTAGGCAAAATTGTAACGTAATTTGGCTCAGTAGCTTCACAATTGTGAAAATATCAAAATTCAAAATGAAAATATACTGCTTTTGATATGATGAACAACAAGTGTTAGTCCTTGAACGCCTGAAAAACCAAATTTTTGTTAAGTGGAAAATTGTCTTGTGATCACATATTATGGACAAACCAAATACATTCTTGATAAGAAAGTAACATATGATTTATTGAACTAGGACTACATTTTGTTTTTTTTGTAGGAAACATCCAACTTCCATATGCACTAATTTTTTATTGTCTGCCAATGCTAATGACTAAGAAGAGTCTCAGCTGGCATACAGTATCAGTGGCTCAAGCCAAATATTACTGGATTCTGATCAAATAGTCTAAGCTGAATTTTGATTCCTTACTCAAACCTCAAGATGTCCTTAAAATTAAGCACACAAGAAAAACAACTATTTATAGTCTCTTGGTTAGAGCAGCCATTATAATTAATGCTATCGCATGCTATAAAGTGATTGGCTTGTGTTTGTAGATCTGCGTAAATGCATAAAAATAAATATGAAAAGTATGAAAGATCAAAGATGAGAGAATGTGCAATGATTAGAAAATGTATCGGTAATGATAATTCCTACATTTCTCTCTTTTCCTCTAACAGGACTCCAGAAAATGGAGCAAGAATGAGAGGGGAGAAGCAGAGGGAGAAGCATGAGCTGGCGTCTAGTCAAGTTGCTCTCCTTCCTGTTTATTTGGGAGCAGATCGCTGTGCAGGAATCATTCCAATCCCAAGAACATGTCTCCAAAGAGTTTGCCTGGCTCATCTCTGATCGGGGTCCATTTCACCATTCTAAGAGTTACCTGTCCTTTGTGGAGAGGCATCGGCAGGGCTACTCAACAAGATACAAGATTTACAGGTTATAATCTATCTGTGTAACACCATTTCATACATCTATACATCTGATTATATGTAAACTGTACTATTCCACCTTTTGCATGGACACACTTTCGGTAGGGTAGAGTAAATTGAAAATGATGTATTTTGAATTTTGGTGGTAAATTGGCAATACTTTCAGGGTTTATCGCAGAATTGTATGGGTTTACAAACCAACAGGCAGGTAGTTGCAAACCCCCTACCTGTTTTATCTAACACCAGCTCAGACTGGTCATTGACCGCACCTGGCGTCAATTCATCTTCTCAACGTCAGCAGAACATCAGCAGAGCAGTTCTTCATCTTCCAGACTGCTCTTTCGATGGTGGGTGACTACCGACATCATACTGATTGACTGCCAGCTTCCCGCAGTTAGGCAGCGGGGAGTCAGCTATCAATCAGGAAGACGTTGACAGTGCCATTCTGTCAACTGACCAGAGCGGAAAAGAAGCTACTGCTTTGTTGATGTGACTTCAGCGGAAGCCTCTGAATCTATGGCAGGAGCGGTCTGTGACCTCTGTGCACAACAGACAGTAAGTAGCAACTACCTGCCTGTTAGTTTTTAAGCCCACAGTAAAAAAAATAGTCTTGAACAAATGTTTTGTGGCTATCACATCTTAACTGCTCAGACCTTTTGATATACTTAATATTCGGGCAAACTCCTTTTGATTAGCTGGGCTGGTGTAATGTCATCATTGTGGTAAAGAGACATTTGTTTTTTTTACCTTGAAAAACGCCTCAGTTTGGCACCGAAACGCGTTGGTTGATATAAATCATCATATTATACCATCAAGGATTCTTCAATTCTGCAAGTGCAGTCCAGGTACCATGATCTCTCCACTAAAGTGACCAGACTAGTCCTGGTTCAGTTATGCAGTTCCATAAACCTATAACATTTTTATTGAATCGAGTAAAGCTCTGAAAGGTCATAGGACTGGAGCAGCTTAAAAACATCACAGGACCTGTCAGGTTCCATTAATGTCAAATGTAAAAAAGGATGTGAACAACTATAAATAAGTAGAGTTAATTTGGCATACTAATCCACAATGATGTTGGCAGAATAAATCCCTTATACAACCCCATCTAGGAATGCCCTCAAAATTGACAAATGTGCATATAATGCCAGCCCCAATTTGATTTGGGACAGCCTCAAATTTTACCAGAATTGTTTCCTAATAATTGGGCAATACCACCATCTTCAGTACTGTTGCCAACTTCTATATGGACTAAATTGGACGTGAAAAAGGCAATGGGAAAACATGATTCAGCCTCATATAATGCATCAAAAACACCCTAAAATGGTGACATCCCCCAACTTGAAAAGTAAATATATAGAGAAATGCTCAAATAGTAAAATAAGAAAATTATCTGACCAAACACAATTGTAAAAGTAAGTCCCGATGGTATAGAAACAAGCTGTCAGTAAAGGTCCACATACATATTAGATAGCTGTCAGACAAATTACTGTCTCGCTGAAAGCTATCTTTCCTAACTCTCCCAGGCTAAGAAACAATAGGCTCAAGAGAGCGCTCCTTTGTTCTCTATGTGAGTGCTACTGCCAGATTTCCTAATCAAATGATGAAATTCATCATTCCGGATCCTTCTCTCCCCCCACATCCACTGTCGGGGACGGGTCAGTAGGCCATTATACGCAAAATACTTTTGGACTATCCTGCCAATGTCTAATGTATATAGGGTCCTTAAAAAGGAACCTGTCACCAAGTTTCCCCCATATAAAGTAGGGCCACCACCATTAGGACCTTTTTTACAGCATACTGCAATGCTGTAAAAAAGTCCCCACATCCAGTCAGCAGATCCCAAAAAATTGCTTTTGTTATTCTCACAGACAGTGAGGTCCAGTCCAATGGGTGTCTCTGGTCTTGATCGGGCGCTTCCTCTCTTCTTGTGATAGCTGTGCTTTCTCTCTTCATGTGGATGACGCATCCTATGTCATCCACAGTGTCCTCCATCGCGCTCCTGCACAGGTGTACTTCTCTCTGCCCTGCCGAGGTCAGAGCAAAGTACTGTAGTGTGCATGCGCCGGCTTTACTTCCGGGTCATCTGCGCTCTTTGGCCTTTCCCGGTGCATGCGCACTATAGTACTTTGGCCTGCAGAGAGAAGTGCGCATGCGCAGGAGCTCGATGGTGACACTATGTGGTGGCTGTACTTTTTATGGGAAAATCCTGGTTCCTTTTAAGACCTAATTTGCGGAGAAGATAGGAAGTAATTTCAATAATTAATTAGGTTTTCATTTTAGGATATTAATTATTATTCCATTATAAACTGTTCAAGGAAGCAATTTACAGAGCAATGATATGGAGTCAGCGATGACATGTCTCATTATTCCTGGTAATAGGTGGAGAGTCATGTGGTAATATCGTTTATTGATGTGCAATCGATTAATCGCAATAATAGAATACCCGTAAAGAAAGCCACTAAGAGATGTTTTTTGGATGTAATCGGAACCGTGCAGCCTTTCTGTCTGACAGTGCAGCTGTTATAGGAAAGCATAGAGGTATAATTAAATATCTGCAGGAAAACACAGAAATTGAAAAACTCGTGGAGCTGGATGGGCTCATCATGTTGCTTACTTGACTGTAAAAGATAAAGCTAAAGTTGTGTTGTTTGGTTCAAAAGATTTTCTAATAGACACAGACGAGGATTTTCAGAAACTTGCCAAGCAGAAAGTATTATGCATCCTTTACATTAGAAAAATTCTTTTTCATATGGATGAACTTAAATATATTTTATTATGATGCAAGCAAAGTATCATGACAGCAAAAGTAGAAAAACATATATCGTGTAGGGCTTCGTTTTACATGACATTCTTCCATGAGCTGTCACTTCTGATGTTCTCTCCCATGAAGATGATGTGACTCGTAAGCTGCATCCAGCTATAATGCAGCTGATAAAACTATGACTGGTTTGCATGTTCAAAGCCGATCTGTCACACTGAACATGTTTCCCGAAGTACAGGACGAGCAGCAGGAACTAAGCAGATGTACAGGATACATTCAGAAGAGTTGTCACCTAAGGATCCCCTGCAAAATCATTCTCTACCGATTTAACAGATGTCGAATTCTGAGATTTATTGCATTATCTGTTAAGAACGGAGTATTTTTCATGCAAATATTGTCCTTTGAAAGGTTGTTTGATTTAGGAAACCCATCTTTAAATATCATACGAGGCGGATAATAGTCTGTTGCTTGGGACTTTCATCAGGAAGCAGCTGCAAAGCTCCAGAAAACTTGACTCATTGCCTGCATTACATTAATACATTTCACAAATTTCATTGGGATCTGAACATATTGTCTCTTCAGTGAGGAAGAGGACTTACTCTATAGCCACCTATTAAAAGTAGAAATCCTAACAGTCAATATTGAACCTGTAATGAGCCTTGCCACATGACTTTAAATGCCAAATCAAAATCTTAATTTGCAGAAAACGTGTTTTGGGGTATTTGCCCCTCTTCAGTGCAAAGCAAGAGATATGATTTCGCTCTATGAGAGGCCTCTGACTGGGGTCTAAGGGGTAACATTTCTCCTAGTTGACAATAACATTCCTGACATTCCAGGGTAAAGAGGCTTATAAACAATGAAATGCTCTTCTGGGAAATTAAATATGCAAATAACCTTTTCAGAGAGGAAGGGGACTAAAACTCTAGTGTCACCTATTAAAAGTAGAATTCCTAACAGTCAATATCAATGTTTTAATTAGCCTGGCCACATGACTATAAAAGATTTTGGATAAAAGCCACACCAAAATTTCAATTTGAAGACATATTTTAATGTGTTTGACTTTCAGGATTGCTAATTTCAGTGGATTACACTAGAGTTCAAGTCTTCTTATTCTCTGAAGAGGCAATTTGTATATTTAATTTCCCAGATGAGCATTATGGGACCTAAAGGTCTCCTTATCCTGGCATGTCAGGCATGTCACTCTTCACAAGGAGACACGTTACCCCTTAGGATGGGATCTGTGTAATTACTCCTTAGACATTGGCTGCAGTTCACACCTGAATGCCAGAGGTCGCTGTAGCTGGATAATGTCTTATTTTTGGAGAACAATCCAAGCAAAAAGTGATTGTAAAAAAGTTGACAGCCAATTTAAATTCTGTAATAAAGTGGGAATGTTTTACGAGAACTCATAAGAGCTTATGAAGATAAATGTCCCTTTAAGATAAATAATAATTAAGGTGCCATTTCAGGTAACCTTTCAGAAAAAGCTGTCGTCAATGTGCTTTGATTATAACACTATATACTACTTGCATCCGGCATTTCTCACCGGTTTCCCTTTTGCAGGCTCTGTCTACAATTCTCTGTTCTCTCTGAAGTTGTGGGTGCAGATTAGCTGCTATTGTGTCTAATGTACAAAGCACACAAAGAGAGATGGATTCTAGCCCACTGACAGAAGCAACAGCTGCATTAAGGAAATTGTGAAGCAGTACTGAGCTGTGTAACTGTGAATCCAGCACTGAATAAATTACTTGCTATAGAAGTTGAAGCAGCGAACTATTTCTGTCTGTATCAGTGACTCTCCCTACTCTTTACTCATCCTCCCCACTCCAGAGAGTTTTAAGAGTAGAGAAGAGCGAATATTTAAATCGCCGAATTTGCAATTTTCACCGATTTAATCACCGAATTTAGCCAAACATACACAGCACAAAAGCCAGTGTTTCCCATGCTGTCAAACACCAGCATAGCACTTCTGATCAGCGGTGATATCATC
>VIAB01007481.1:44162-62945 GCA_009801035.1 Oophaga pumilio | reverse complement strand
ACGGTACAAAGATATACATATTTCCTGTATCATAATGATTTTCTAAGGATTGTGCTGCCATACTAAAAGCACTTCGCCACACAAATCATTAAGATCCGCTGAGAGCAACTCTCTTTGCAATTGCCAACCAATGTCTCCCCAAATGTGCACATTGGGAGACAAGACCAGAGACTCTGAAAGCCATGGTATCATGTTTAGCCTATACAGACAAGTCACAGTAGCACAAGCAACATACGACCTCTCGTTGTCATGTTGAAACTCAGCTCCTAGGACACTTTCACGTTCCCTCATGAAGACCTATTCATGGTGTTACCACTTTTGTCTCCAGACCAAACGCAGAATATTATTGCCCCCAAGACAAAAGTGTTACTCATCACTGAAGAGGATAGACTTCCACTCCAGTCATTATTCCAGTCTTTATTGCAATCTTGCTCGGCACCGCATTAAGCTTAGAAAGCAATCGCATGAGTTCAATGGAACAAGTGCAGCTGGACGTCTGGATAATAACCGAATGTCATGCAATGCCTTCTGATGGTTTGTGTAGACACTGGTTGATGCCTTAAGCTTGATATATGACATCCAATTTCACTTGCTTTCAGAATGGATCACTACACGCCACTCAAATCTGACAAGACAATGTGTGCAAGGTCATGCAGAGGTCTTCACAATAGAACGTCATACCATTCCCACTTCCACAATTATAGTGTAGTGGCAAAATGTTCAGTAGCCAGACCACCTCAGTCTTCATTCCAGGTACACTATCAGCTTGTGATTACATTGATTTCATGGTGAAACCAGTGGTACGAGCAATTCTCCAAAGTGTCCAAAGAGCCATTTTTCAACATGACAACACCAGGCTATATAATGCTCATGCTACTTTGAGTAGCCTGCATGGCCTAAATGTGCTATGACGCCCTGCAGTGTCCCCGGATCTGGGACCTCACTGTTCAACAATTACTAAGGGACCTGCCAGCAGTGGATCTTGATGATTCGTTTATTGAAATGCAATTAGTGTGGCAGAACATTGCTCAGAAAACCATTAATAACATCACTGACAACATGTGAATACGTATAAGCATAGGGATTTCGGTGCGTGACGCTCATACTCAATACTGAAAAAATAGAGTTATTTAAAAAAAATGTTTTTCCTCATTTGCATATCATTAACATATCTGATATATTGAAAAAAGAAACCACACTCACAAATGCTTCTTAAAAAAAGCGTAATGTCCTTTATTCCATGTGGCGGGACAATCCTTTAATCCGTAAGTCAGATAAAGGAGGTAATTTGGTTCTATTAACGAAAAAAGTGTACATAACAGAAGCATTGCCTCAATTGACTGATTTGTCTACCTACAAAGCTTTAGAGGGGGATCCCACTAACAAATTTAAAAATCAATTACGGACACTATTGAGGAAATATGTGGACAAAGGCATACTCCCTAAAAAACTTGCTGAAAAATTGTTGACTGAATTTCCTAAAAAACCATATTGTTATTACTTCCCAAAAATCCATAAATCATCTATTAACCCTCCTGGTCGTCCAATTATTTCAGGAGTAGGTTCTCTCACTGAACCTCTGTCAGAATATTTGGACTGGCTTTTGAAACCCATTTTGAATAATATTCCATCTTACATAAAGGACACTGGTGCCTTTTTGATGGCGATTAATGAAACTCAATGGCAGAACAATTTTTCTGTAGCCTCTATTGATGTAGTCAATCTGTATACCCGAATCCCGCAGCATTTGGGAATTGAGGCGATTGAACATATCTTGAAAAAAAATGGACAAAAGTGATAACTACATAAATTTTGTTACTGAAGCTTTGAATTTTGTGTCATCACACTGTCACGAAGTGACTGTCCTGGTGTGATGCGACCCGACGGTTGGTTGGTCACCAGACCGCAAAACACACAAGGGAACACCGGGGAAACTTTAACAATGGTGGGCCCTGCAATAAGGAAAGAGGGAAATGGACACCTCCTGCACTCACCTAGGTCTGTGCCCTGATCTCCCTATCATCCCTATACAGGTTCTTTCACCCTGTCACTGAGTAGGATACCTTAAACCTTCACAAGCCCTGCACTAATACCTAGCTAGGGAGCAGGCCAGTGAGAGCACTAGTCACCACTGCACTAATGACGCACAAAGGGAAGGAACAAATAACAAAGGGTAAAAGGCAACAAAAACACCACACTTAGCTTTCTGCTGTAAAGCTCCACACAGCAGAATAAAGTCACCAGATCAGGGTAATAGCTGAAGCACAACTGCACTCAGCAAGCTCCTTCTCGGGCATGGTTGGTCTCCAGAAGGACCTGTATCACCAACAGTCAGCTGATGCATCAGATGACCTTTTAAAGGATGGTGGGAGTGTTCACCACCTGCATCAGCAAACTCAGCAGCAATGTAATTACACCAGCGGCTACTGGGGGAAAAAACTGACATTAACCCCCGATGGCCTGAAAGGAAAAAAGTTTTAATATGAAACGCAAAATCTGCCACTGATCCAAAAATGGATCGTGACACACACAATGCCTTTCAATTTATGAATAAATGGTATTTGCAATACGTGGGCACCGCAATGGATACACCTGTGGTTCCCTGAGGGTCCAGTCGCCACAGAGGTACTGCACCTCATCCAGAGGTGTGGTATCTCACTCTCAGGTAAGGAGGGAGCACTACCCAGGACTCTAACACTCACACCCAACACATACTAGTTCAGTCAGGTCACCTGGGCGTACCCTTAGTGAGGAGGGCCTCATCTCAGGCTGGGTAGGTAAGGGTGTTGGGGTGTGGGTGGAGTAGTTTGGAAGTAGGGGGGAAGCTTAGAGAGCCAGAAGAACAGAGCAGTTGGTCTGAGGAGACTGAAGGAGAAGGAGTGCAGTAGAGAAGCTGCAGAGAGAGAATTGTGAGGGGAGTCTGAAGGAAGCTCCTGGGAGGACAGAAGGGGTCCTAGGGGCACGGGAAGTGCGAAAGCCACCCGCAGGGCCCGTATCCAGAAGTAGAGGGACCAGGATGCAGTGGGGGAACCGGCCCCCAAGACAAGTGAAGGACTGGAAGACTCAGCTAGCAAGCCAGAGGCAGGGGCATCTGTAGGTGCCCAAGCCACATCCAAAATTATTCACAGAAAAGGCAATCATATAGGAGCAAGGGGACTCAGAGAACTTCGCCTGACAAGGTCCATGGCTGCTGGCTTGGGTCACTGTTTGTGAAGGTGCTGGGCAGGAGGGCGGAAGCCAGTGCAGTGAGACAGCCAGGAGAGGTACACTCTGAAGGGAGTCCTGCAAATGTGCAGCCCAATCTACCTGGGAGTTTGCTGGACCCCTCACCTGGAGGACACGGCACAAAGTGGGCATCTGCTCACAAGTGAACTGTGAGTAAAGCATTGGAAACTGCACCCTGCTGTGTCATCTGAGTTATTAATGGAAACTGGAAACTGCACCCTGCTGTGTCATCTGAGTTATTAATGCCTCACCTGCCCTGCACCGCACTCCCCACAACAGCCACCATCATCACTTTTAACATTCTAACTGCCCTGGGACACAGCTCTGCCTGTGGAGAGCTAAACCATCATTGCTGCCCTAACATCATCCTAGAGGATCTGCATTGCAGCGTCGGTCCCCTGGCCGAACACCACAGGTGGCGTCACGAACATTTAATCCATTATATCACAAACTTTATTTCCCCTTTTCATCATCCCCCCTTAAATTGGAGCGCCCAGGGCCACGGACTGGGTCACTGCGGCAGTGACACTGCCCCTTTAAGAAGTGGCCCAGTACCGGGTACCTCACGGCCTAGGCAGGCGCTCCACTTCAGCTTGTGTTTTCGCTAATCTTTTTTTAGCATTTTTTTTAAACCAAGTACCGTATATTACAACTATAGCAAATCCATACATCAAATACATCAAGGCTTATCTGCGTTATGTGGATGATGTCTTTTTGGTATGGTCGGTTACTGCAGAGCAATTTTTTTAATTTGCTGATTATTTAAATCATTCAAATACCGAGAATATGAAATTTACTGCTGAGTTTGGTGACAGAAATCTGAATTTTCTGGATGTTAAAGTAATGGTAAAAAATGGAAAATTGGTAACAGAGACTTATAAAAGAACCTACATCCACTAATTGTCTACTCCACTACAATAGTGCCCATCCTCGACATGTGAAAACAGGATTACCTTACAATCAATACCTGAGATTAAGGAAAATTATCAATACAGATGCTTCTTTTTTGAGACAATCAGATGAATTGACTAGTAATTTCAGAGAAAGAGGTTATCCCCAAAAAAATTTAAACAATGCCTTTAATAGAGCTAAAAACCACGTACAACGTGATTTATTGGGTAGTAAACAAGGTAAAAACAAGAGCGCTAGTGAGAGATTTGTGTTCAATTTTAAGCACAGCCCTATTGATAATATTTTGAGACAAGCGATAAATAGAAATGGGCATTTATTGGAAAATGACAAGGATCTTAAAGGGAACCTGTCATCACTTTTGGCCGCTATAAAATGTGGCCACTGCCTTTCAGGGCTTATCTACAGCATTCTTTAATGCTGTAGATAAGCTCCCGATCCGACCTGCAAGATAAGAAAAATAAGTTTTATTATACTCACCCGGGGGGGGCGGTCCAGTTCGATGAGTGTAGCAGGTCCTGGTTCGGCGCTTACCATCTTCTTGCGACGCCGCCCTCCTGCTTGCTTCATGGATCCCCGGCGTACGTCCCTGCCCTGTTGAGGGCAGAGCAAATTCCTGCAGTGCGCAGGCACTGGGTCTCTCTGACCTTTCTCGGCGCCTACGGACTGCAGTACTTTCCTCTGCCCTCAACAGGGCAGATAAGTACGCCGCACAGGAGCGTGATGCCGGGGAGCCATGAAGCAAGCAGAAGGGCGGCGTTGCAAGAAGATGGGAGGCGCCAGACCAGGATGTGCGACACCCATTGGACCTGACCATCCCCCCCGGATGAGTATAATAAAACTTATTTTTCTTATCTTGCAGGTCGGATCGGGGCTTATCTACAGCATTATAGAATGTTAAAGAGGTTGTCTGTTATTGGACAACCCTTTATTAATGAGGCCATGGAGGTTGAAAACAAAGTAATAAGGTTCACCTCCTGGATTAGCACCGAGCTGAGCCTCTGGCAGGTTTGCTGGTATCAATATCCATTGGGAGCATCACGTGAGAACGGCAGACAAACTACTGAGGGATAGCATCGGTCCAGACTATTTATAAAGCAGTAGTCCCTGGATGGAAGCATTAACATTTATCTGCTATCTATCTATCTATCTATCTATCTATCTATCTATCTATCTATCTATCTATCTATCTATCTATCTATCTATCTATCTATCTATCTCTGCAGAAAAAAATATGCATAAATCAACCTAGCAACCCAGTTTCATAAAATGAAGATATGTCATAGAGAAACTTGCCTGTTCTTGAACTGATTATTATAATTTGTATAAATACTTATAAAGTTATTGTCTGTACACTGTACTTTACAGAAGATGGTAATTCTAGCCTTCCAGCAGTACGGGAGGGAACCTCAGACATTAAGTCACCTGTGGATTTTACATTTCAAGTAATAATAACGTGGAATATATTGAATTAATTAACATAATAAACACATATTTTGTTTGTTTAAGCAAATATGGCTTCTTCTGATGTACTTTATCTGATTTATCCAATATCTTTCCAATGTTTTTGTGCCCATATGGCATAATACCCAAATAAATTTATTATTTAAGCAAATTTATTACAGCATGCTTGTCTTAACACCCTACTGACGCTTGTTCTCAGAACTTTGATCCAAGACAGTCTTTGTACTTGAATATCTAAGTATTTATTAATGTACAGTACGGTGCAAAAGTTTTAGGTAAGTGTGGAAAAAATACTGCAAAGTAAGAATGATTACAAAAACAATTCAGAAAGGTATTTTACTTTTTTTTTTTACATAAAACACTCTTAATCCCTTTACCCCGAGCGTGGTTTGCACGTTAATGACTGGGCCAATTTTTACAATTCTGACCACTGTTCCTTTATGAAGTATTAACTCTGGAATGCTTCAATGTATTTTGATGATTTTGAGACTGTTTTTTCATGACATATTGTACTTCATGACAGTGGTAAAATTTCTTTGATATGACTTTGTGGCAAAAAGTAGAAATTTGGTGAAAATTTTGCAATTTTCCAACTTTGAATTTTCATGCCCTTAAATCACAGAGATATGTCACATAAAATACTTAATAAGTAACATTTTCCACATGTCTGCTTTACATCATCACAATTTTAGAAATGTTTTTTGTTCAGAAGTTATAAGGGTTAAAAATTGACCAGCGATTTGTCATTTTTACAACACCATTTTTTTTTTTTTTAGGGACCACATCACATTTGAAGTCACTTTGAGGGGTCTATATGATAGAAAAGACCCAAAAGTGACACCATTCTAAAAACCACCCCCCCCCAAGATGCTCAAAATCACATTCAAGACATTTATTAACCCTTCAGGTGCTTCACAGGAAATTTTGAAATGTGGAAAAAAAAATGAACATCTAACTTTTTTCCCCCAAAATTTACTTCAGATCCAAATCTTTTTATTTTGATAAGGGTAACAGGAAAAAATGGACGCCAAAAGTTGTGCAATTTCTCCTGAGTACGCCGATACTCCAAATGAGGGAGAAAAGCACTGTTTGGGAACACGGCAGAGCTCGGAAAGGAAGGAGCACCATTTGACTTTTTGAATGCAAATTTTACTGGAACAATTAGCAGAGGCCATGTCGCGTTTGGAGAGCCCTGATGTGCCTAAACAGTGAAAATCCCCCACAAGTGGCACCATTTTTTAAACTAGACCCCTCAGGGAATTGATCTAGATGTGTGGTGACACATTGAACCCTCAGATGCTTCACAACAGTTTATAACGTTGAGCTGTAAAAATAAAAAAAATCAAATTTTCCCTACAAATATGTTTTTAGCTCAAAATATTGCATTTTCATAAGGGTAACAGGAGAAATTGCGCCATACAATTTGTTGTGCAATTTTTCCTGAGTATGCCGATACCCCATACAGTACAGACCAAAAGTTTGGACACACCTTCTCATTTAAAGATTTTTCTGTATTTTCATGACTATGAAAATTGTACATTCACACTGAAGGCATCAAAACTATGAATTAACACATGTGGAATTATATACTTAACAAAAAAGTGTGAAACAACTGAAATGATGTCTTATATTCTCCCCACTGGGAGAGCCCATGAGGTGTCAGAACAGCAGAACCCCCCCCCCATAAGTGACCCAATTTTACGAACTACACCTCTCAATGAATTCATCTAGGGGTGCAGTGATCATATTGACACTATGGGTGTGTCACAGAATTTTATACCATTAGGCAATGAAGACAAAATAACTACATTTTTAACACCAAAATTTTGTTGTAGCCCCAGATTTTACATTTTCACACAAGTGGGTAAAAATGCCACCATAATTTGTCTCACAATTTATTCTGAACGTTGCAATATCTCATATGTGGCTGTACAGTACTACTTAGCTATATGGAGAGGCTCGGGAGGAACGGAACACTATTTGCCTCCTGGAGCACAGATTTTAAAAGAACAGTTTGCGGACTCCATATACAGAGCCCCTAATTGCTAGAAGAGCAGAATCTTCCCTCAAGTGACCCCATTTGGGAAACTATACCCCTTTGAGAATTTATCTACAGGTGTAGTGACAATTTTGACTCCATGGGTATTTTCCAGAAACAAGCAGCAATGAATGTTGCCAAGTGAAAATTGCAAACTGCCACTGTGGTGACCAGTACACTGTAGGGACCAGTACGTTGCAGTCACCAGTACGTTAAGCCCAGCCAGTGCTTCTGAAGACATTCACCGTAAGTTAGGCATGCTCTCATCACTTCAGAAATGGCAAACGTGGACTCAATATGTGGTTTAGGTGCACTGTGGGGCTCAGAAGGGAGGGAGCATTTGGATTTGGGAGCGGAGAATTTGCTGAATTTCTTTTGGCGGGTGAGGAGCCATTTCGCTTTTCCAGAGCCTTTGTGCTACCAGTAACGTGATAGCCCCCTATATTTCCGTTAACAGATGACAGACCTGAGTGAGTGCTTGATTTTTGTGGATTGAGTTGAAGCTTTTATTGGGAAGATTTTACAAAACGTTTCAGATCACATTTATCCGGCGCTCTACGCTGAGCGCTTAGTTTGGGTATTCCATCTAAATTGTTCGGCAGTATGATGTTAAAGCATTGTTTTTTGCCTTGTTTTTTATGGTGTTCACTAAAGGGGTTAACTAGTAGAACAGTTTTATAGGTTGGGTCATTCTGGACGCAGTGCTACCAAATATGTGTACTTTTATTGTTTATATTTTTTTTATTAAAATATTCATTTAGAGATATCTTTTATTTTTTTATTTTTTTTTAAATATGTTTACAATTATTTAACCCCTTTCTGATGTTGGGTGTACATTTACGCTGATGTTGGACTCCCTCCCTTTGATGTGGGCTCCGGCACTGAGCCCACATCTTACTCGGGACATGTCAGCTGTTTTGAACACCTGACATGTGCCCGCAATAGCCACGGGTGGAATCGCGATCCACCCACGGCTATTACCTGTTAAATACTGCTGTCAAACGTTGACAGCGGCATTTAACCCATCACGTGATCGCGGGTCACCGGTTCGTTGGCATGACAACCAGAGATCTCCTGGCTTATTATACTGCATGGGGG
Organism: Oophaga pumilio; assembly: GCA_009801035.1. Lineage (NCBI taxonomy): Eukaryota > Metazoa > Chordata > Amphibia > Anura > Dendrobatidae > Oophaga > Oophaga pumilio. Next base: position 54,211 of record VIAB01007481.1, on the reverse strand, counting down.
GCTGTGTTGGGGACACCATACTTTGCCAGGGGTGTTGAGGGGGGTACAGTAGGGTCATCATACTTTGCGTGTGGAGGGTACTTTGAAGGATTTTACTGTGTGGATACCATATTTTGATTGGGGGCATATTAGTTGTCATCATAGTTTAGGACTGCAATGAAAGGGGAATCTAGTGATTCAGTAAGAGGAAAATTACTTTGTAAGCACTGTAAAGTTGTGAGATATGCTCTTCTGTGACTCCCCCAAATATTATCATTTTTTGGATGGGGGGGATTAGAACTTCTGCTATGGGGCCCCATGAGTTCTATGTACGCCCCTGCTGGGGATTGACAGCTGCTGATCCCTTTTACAGTACAGTTTTTAAGATTTACTGGGTAAGGTGGATTCTCTGGTAAGGTAAGGTGGTCTAGGTAAGCAGCAGGGACCAGAGACGATAGTGCGGTTTTGGCATTGCCAGATGGCACATGGATCATAGAGGAGAAGGGTATGCAGGATGGGAGATAGGTGAAGTCGGAAATACCATAGGAAATTGAGCCATGTGGGCGGAAATACACAGGAGCATTAGATGTATAGTTAATCTGGGACTTGCAGAAGACAAATGATTAGTGGCTGAGGCAAATTCAATCAGCACACAAGTGGTTAACGGTAGGACAACAGGATTGAATAGACAAACTGGATACTTGCTTGCAGAGATTACACACATAAATGTGAATGACACTAGTGTTTGCAAAAGTGAGTTTGTTATCAGATACGTGTTATAGCAGTGGTGTATCATTATCAAGAGAGATGAGTTTGTAATCAAGTACTTGTTGCAGCAGAGTTGAGAGTACAATAGCACCAGGATTCACAGGTCTGAGCCATGAATTAGTTGTAAATAACTGAATAGCAGGCTGGAGTTTACTGAAGATGATTAGACAGGTTAAAGACGTGGATAATGAGGCAAACGCATCTAGAAGTAACAACAGATTAACCGTGAAATGTTAGACCATGTAAACTCATAAAGCTGCGAGTGCCGACCCTGGTGGGTAAAAATTGCAACCCCCAGAAAATACCTCATGTTACTGACAGAATATTTCTAACATTATATCGGCATTAATATAGAAACTGATCCACGGTCCCCCTCTCATCAGTGATATTATTAATTATATTTCAGCCTGAATAATATCAACCAGTATCTGAATCCTGCATGCACTACATTTTCAATCATATAAATACAAAAAGGATCAGGGAAATAAAAACAGAATTATGGCACCTCCTAGTGTAATAGCTTCAAAATGGGTTAGTAACCCCTGGCAAGTACTAACCCATTGCAGATTTGCCTACCTTAGGGGCTTGTGCTGTGAGCAGGAGCACCATTGGGGGGTCAGTGTTTGATGTATATCTGTGCCAATGAAGAACTAGCTTTGGCAGGGCTTAGGAGAGTTTGTAATGACTGAACATCCACACAAATAATTAAAGGGGTAATCTGGCCTTAGGCTACAAGTTTGAAGTCACTTTTTCTGACTGTAGACTTGTGAATCTTCACAGAGCGCACACTGCAATGATTCTGTGGTGCCGGCGGCTAGTGCGTAACTGAAAGTATGTTATTTGCATATATGCAGTCACATGCCGACTAGACATGCGCGGTCTCACCCAATACAAGTATATTGAGGGAGGCTGGACGTGTCTAGTTAGAATGTATCCAGAAGTATGCAAATCACATAGTTACGGTTACATGAGTGTCTTCTCCTAGTGCTGGCACCGGAGAATCCTCACAGCATGCAGACTTGTACCCCTAGGCCGAACAACCCCTTTAATATCATTTAATCATGATACTGTACGGTGTGAATACTGACATTATTTCCCTATATGTTCGCAAGCATGTGGTCGAGAGACTACCCAATACCAAGGGGCATACAGGGGAATCATGACAGTTTGTGCAGTGCACATTGTCACAATTCACAGAGTGACTACAGACTTTTCTATCTGGTAACAGTCGCAGGTAAAAACCCACAGGTGCCCTGTTACATATAGATAGAACAATGTGTAAAAAAAAAGGAAGTAACAGTCAAATCTGTTTTATGCCTGGGGGTATACATACCAAAGACTGAACATTTTTGTCTGACAGGCATTTAAAATTAATATGTATGAAGTTAGGTACTGAAAGAAAAGATGTCTGAGAGCAATGATGGTTTTATAGAAATTATTGCTTCATAGAAATGATAAAGTGCTACGCTTTTAGCCATTTTTTCCAACAGAGGTTGAGCACTGTACTCCTAAAATATATATTTATTTTTACACACATTTTATTCTGTAGATCCAGATAGAAAAGAACAAGCAGTTAATAAATACAGTAAATATTTTATAGATGTCCATACAAAGTAAGCATGCAAAATTCGGAAGTATATAGGATGATAGGGATCAGCACACTGGCTACCAGATAACACAATTATAAAGCCAGATGGGTATATATAGTAAGTTCCCCATGTAATATACTGAATAGTCATAAGAATAATGACCACGCTTTCCTATGGCAACATATGAATTAAAGGAAGAACACCACTCTATCAAATAATCACCATAGTGGTCAAAGTAATTGCTTTCCCAAATTGTCACAGTTTATAACTGTAAAATTGTAAAGTCAGTCCATTATGAAGTACCCCCAATCTGGTTGCCAGGCATGAAAAGAGCCCCAAGGCACATTTTGTGTGTTTGTTTTGTTGCTTCTTCAGGGGGATCTTGCCAACTACTAGTGCTCAGGTCCTTAAATATTCTACAGTGAGCGGTCACATGACCGCAGTTCCTCCAAATTCCACAAATGAAGTCCGGGGGAGCAGTGCATGACAAACACACCACCCACAGCCATCAAGGTAATCTGTGCACAGCTGGAAATGCCGGGATGCGTGACCATGCCAACTGAGTGTTCGTAGACACCATGCAAATGCCGAGGGCAGTGCGGGGCAAGTAGCGGCAGGGCGCACATATCGCCGTTTCACACGAAGGCTTCCATTGCCAATAGAAGATGTCTTATTAGATTACACAGAGACTCGCAATAAGTTGATATCAAAACCAAGGAGCCTTGTTTTTGATAGAACATTTTATGCTGAATTGTTTCTCAGAGGGAATCTGTCAGCAGGTTTTTACTATTCCATCTGAGCAGCATAATGTAGAGGCAGAGACCCATATTCCAGTGATGTTTCACTTTCTGGGCTGCTTGCTGCAGTTTTGATTAAAATCACTGTTTCCTCCGTTGCAGATTTACCAGTTCTTGGAATGGTGAGCTCTGTATAACCCTGCCCACACCACTTATTTTGTACTGTGCATAGGCAGAAAGCTGCCAATCAGTGCTGGTAGTGGGGTTACACAGAGCTCATGAGTAAGAAGGACTACCTGGCAGCTTGTTTACTAGTTTATAAAAACTGCAGAAAGCAACCTCAATAAGTCCTCAATCAGACAGAGTCTTTGCCCCTACACCGTGCTACTCTCAGATTATGTAGTAACAACTTGGTGATTCCCTTTTATTCTAGGGTCAGTAGTATCAGTTTGATAGTCTTGAGCCTTTTCATACAAAGTGACTTCACTAGTCTCATGGCTCATGGAAGAATCAGGTGTTTGTTGCCCTTAACCCTATAAGTAAATATCATGGACATCAGATTAGGACGAGGCCTGCAGCAACACCACAAATAAATCTTACTATTAATTAGTTCTTGATTTTGTCTTTCCTAATTTGTCTCATGAAATCTGGTTATTGTAGGAGTTGAGCAAAAAGATCTGCAGGGCCCAGATGACTAAAGCACTGCGACCCTCCACGAACCTGCTGTGGCATCCCCAGCGCATCTACTGAGCAGTACGACCCCAAAACATCATGTGTGTGGTGTTGTATGTAAAGATGCCGCCAGGCCTATTAATCATATTAATCAGAAGAGGAGTTGGGTATGCTGCAGCTAGTAGGACATTTGCAGTGCGTTTGTCCAGTGGCCACAGCGACAAGGTGGTCATGGAACTGAGGTCCTCAGAATCCTTTTTTTTCAACTATAGTTATTGGTATTCTGTGTAATGGGGCTGTTCGGGACTACTAGATTGATGACTTGGCACCCCCAGCGATCAATTGAATCGGATGTAAACTGCAGTTCTCATCAGCGGCTGCTAAACAATGTAAGGGCCTGCACTGTTGCATCCAGCTCTGCGGGAGTTGATTGGTGGTGGAGCCAGGTCAACAATATGGTAGTAGTGGACAACAACTTTAGATGTAATACCAATAACTGTGCCCCCATCGAACTCATATTGATAACCTGTCTGTGAAAAGATCATCAATATTGTAATCATGGGCAACCCACTTAAGAATATTTCTCTCATTTCATAGTTCCTATTTCATGATTTTCAGCTCTGGGTTCTTCTGCTGAAATAAATTACTTTTGATCGCTCCTTTTTTTTTAGGATGGGGCAACTCCACTGTTTCTTGCAGCCCAGGGCGGCTTTGTGGATGTAGTTCGATTATTGCTGACATATGGAGCAAAGGCAAATCAACCCCGACAGGTGACTGTATTCCTCCAGTTCTTCGTGCCTCCACTGTAGCCGGTATAACCTGCTTACACTGGGTACTCGTCATTCTCACTCTTCTAGGTTTAATGTTTGACAATGAAAGCAGTGACACAGTCCGTGTGAGCTACAAAGTAAGGATAGATTTATGAATCCGTTCCAAGAACAGATATTTATGCTGATCATAAATGTTCTCATAAATTCCAAGAGTAGATTGTTCCTGCTGATCATATCTAGGGCAGCAGCTCATTAGAAGTGGTCCTCCATCACCTATTCAATTATGGATTTTACCCAGTGTTAAAAGTAACTGTAGTTAAAATTGTCTTTTCCTATGTTGTTGTACAAATCAAGAAATAGTGCTTGGTTGGGAAACATAATTTTACTTTGTAAGAAGACTATTGATAAATTTCACTCTCTGAATTAAAGGGATTTTCCAGTATTGAAATTCCCCTATCCCCCTGCTGCAGCTTGTTTTAAAAAGAGAAATTGTGCATTACACTGCCCTGAATCTCTGCCATAATATCGACAGCGCTGCAGCTAGTCATTGAGCTCAGAGGCTCTAAGCAGCTCGTGCCGTCAACTTGGGCAGAGCCACTGAGCTCAGTTACTGACTACAGCACTGACAAGGTGATGTCAGCCCTGAAGACAATAACAGGCACTTGGAGCAGTGGCAGACTCAGCACTGGACCCTGGAAGGCTGAGTAACACCATCCCTCCTCCAGAGCTGCCCTGCTAACTACAGACCTGTCTCCAATCTCCCCTTCATCTCAAAACTCCTGGAACACTTGGCCTACTCTCATCTAATCGTTTTGACCCTTTACAATCCGGCTTCCGCTCTTTGGACTCTACAGAAGCTGCCATTACTAAAGTCACTCTCTAATGATCTACCAAAAGCAAAATCTAATGGCCGCTACTCCCTACTGATTCTTCTAGATCTCTCTGCAGCATTTGACACTGTGGATCACCAGCTCCTCCTCACTATGCTCTGCTCTATCGGGCTCAAGCATATTGCTCTCTCTTGGTTCTCTTCCTACCTCTCTGAACGCTCCTTTATTGTATCAGTACTGTTGGAATTCCTCAGTTGGGCTCAGTCCTTTCACCCTCATCCATATACACCGCCCCTATTGGACAAACATCAGCAGATTTGGTTTCCCGTACCATCTCTATGCTGATGACACCCAATTATACACTTGTTCCCTTGACATGACCCCCACCTTAATACAAAATACCAGTGATTGTCTTACTGCTGTCTCTAACATCACATCCTCTTTATACCTGAAACTGAACCTGTCAAAAACTGAACTCCTTGTTTTTCCCCACTCTAGTAACTCTACTAACCTACTTAAGCCTGAGATTTCTATTTCTGTATGTGGTTTTACCGTAACTCCCAAGCGACATACTCGCTGTCATGGGGTTACATTTGATTCAAATGTTTCATTCATTCCCTATATCCAGTCACTCACTCACTCATGTCACCTGCGCCTCAAAACCATCTCTAGAATTTGACCTTTTCTTACCTTTGACTTTGCAAAAACTCTTATTGTCGCTCTTATTCATTCTCAACTGGACTACTACAATTCTCTACTAAACTCTTTCCTCTCCACTCTATCCTGAATGTAGCAGCCAGAATCATATTTGTGTCCAACCGCTACACTGATGCCACCACTCTGAGACAGTCTTTGCAATGGCTGCACATCCGCTGCAACCTCCAGTATAAATGTATCAGTCTTACTCACAAAGCTCTCCAGAGTTCTGCACCATCCTACATCTCCTTCTTCATCTCTGTCTACCAGCCAACCCACTATCTCCATTCAGCCAATGACCTAAGACTAACATCCTCTATACTCTGACCTGTCCACTTCATCTGCAGAACTTCTCTCATGCTGCACCAGTTTTCTGGAATGCACTACCCCAGACAATCCAGTTAATTCTCAGTATCCACAGGTTCAAGCATGCCCTAAAAACATGTTTCTTTAGACTGGTCTATCACCTCACCTCAGTAATCTAACTACTCCCTGTTCTGTCTTCCATGCACTTAATAGCACTCGGCATCTGTGCTTATACACACACTGGCTGGTGACTGGCTCATGCAGTATTATTTGAATGCTCCTTTATTATATTGATGGCTGGACCGTACACAACAAACGCTTTATTTTTCCGCTATGTGTCACCCCCTATTTCCTTCTAGATTGTAGTGTTTGTATGAAAGAAAATTCCAGGATGCGCAAGTCTCCAATATATCAGATGAGACACGCCGATTCAAGCCTATGGTTTCACAAAAACAATCGGACCTCATACGGATCAAATGTGTAGCATCTGATTTTTATGGATATATTACCATTATTAAGCTAGGAAACGATCAGATGCCTCATGGGTGTAAAGTGTGGACACATATGCCACTAGATGATGATACTGACGAAAATTGTCCATGTTTTCTGCATGAAAATGGGAGGAGTTTTCATATGCTTGTCTGACCCTGGCTTTATCCTGTATTGGGATGTCCAAGCTGCCAAAACCATGTCTAATTGAGGTGAATTAGGTTTTCAAATACAGTGTTAATTGGCCGCAAGGTTTTACCACCTTTTTATGGGCAAACATATGATTTCTTTTTATAACCATGTGGCCACAGCATCGTCATTGTGGTCTCACGCTATTGCAAAACCATTCAACCATTATTAGTGCGCTGTTTTAGCTGCTTATGGGACCCACAACTCCTCGTCTGACTCCATGTACTTCATGATCATGTACTTCCTATTACTTATATTTTTTTTTACATCTAAAACCCCCGATTTGTACCCCTCTACCCTTACACCTAAACCTGCCAATTGCCCATGAGTTTCCATGAGTTTTTGTGTAATCAGAAATGAGCATACATATCATACCTCCCTGCCCTCCTGTTGTATATTGCAATCATATAATGCAACAATATATTTCAGTTCTGCATTTCAAACTGTATTTTCCAGCTTTGTAGGAAATTCTATGGCTAGATGTTACACAGTTGTGAGAAGACTTAAAATATCATTTTGATCAGCATTTTTATCCCTACTAAAATTTAAGAAGGGACTGGATGCCTTTCTTGAAAAGTATAATATTACAGGCTATATTCACTAGTTTCCTAGATACAGCGTTGATCCAGGGAGCTAGTCTGATTGCCGTATGTGGAGTCGGGAAGGAAGGGTTTTTTTGCCTTCCTCTGGATCAACATGTTAATGCAGGTTAGGATAGGATATGGGTTGAACTAGATGGACTTAAAGTCTTCCTTCAACCTTAATAACTATAATACAGACTCTTGAAAACAACATTTTTTTTTTTGCAGTTTCATTTTGGTTGTTGTGACGCTCCTGTCAAAAGTCGAAATGGGCCGGAAAAATCAGATAGCAAGCTGGCGGAAGGCTATAGAAATGATCATTAAGTCAATATCGCCCTCTGCTGGTTGTTTTAAAGTAGTACGTGACAAATATTTTCAGAATCAATAGGGCACAATCACGCATCAAGACGATGGGGAATATATTCGCATTGTTGGTGATCACCTATATCTGGGCTGGTAAATTGCTAAATAAAAAGGAGAATCTGTTATCTGTGATGTTAAAGAGATGCAAATAGAATATGCCCTAAAATTACTTATAAATAATGACAGCTCCTCCATGTGTACGTTTTTCAGATTATTAATGTCTTTGTAACCTTTCTGCCTAACAAATGAGCTAAAAAGTCTGGCAGCAAATTCCTTCAAAGACTTGAGCCTTGAGTTGTGCCAGCGCCCCTGCAGACATAAGGTGCCACCCTGTGATGTCCTCCTGGCACACCTTAAAGTCCCTGCTTGGAGTAATGGAATAGAGTTAGAAGAAAAAGCCATATTTCCCTTTTAAAATTGTTAGAATAGACTCTACATATTGCAACACACGTAATGTAGAATTTTTACACCCTGACGCAACTTTCTTTCCACGCAGGATGGAACGACAGCGCTCTGGATAGCGGCCCAGCTGGGGTACAGTGAGGTGGTGAGGGTCCTTCTGCTGAGAGGAGCCGACCGTGACGCTGTGCGGACAGTAAGACCACACTCACTTACCAGTAATGAACTCTACAAGTGGCTGTTAGTTTGCAGAATTGTTATGGGTACAGCGTAGTTCTTGGCCACATCATATTTTTAATATGACCCAATGTGAAATAAAAATAAAGGAATATACGGTATAGTTTGTATTTTTTTTCCAAAGTTGCTCAGCTTTGACATGTGCCGCTAAGGTTTATGTCACTGTGTTATATGCTGTAGGGGGAATTTATCACCTCTCTTACACCAAGAAATTTGTGACGAAAAGTCACAAAAATTGTTGCAAATGGAGTTCTAAATGACTTTTTTTGCAACTTTTTGCCCTTTTGTACATGTCATAGCACTTTTTTTTAAAAAAAATCAACAAATCTTTATTAAATCAATAAACAATAAAACATAAATAATAAGGTAGCACATGATTAGACAATACACGGCACACTCAAGTAAGAAGTGGCATTTATACTAGACAATTCTTTAAAAGTACATGATTGTTCTCAAAAAAGCCGTCCTCTTTGTATGAGAATATGGAACTAAATTTACTATATATCCACATGAATTTATTCTCATAAATAAAGAAGAAAAACTGCAGTCACAGACGTCCACAATTCATTGATATAAAATCAAGGAGATATGCATTGAATAATAGAATATATTCCTTTATTGTTATACTGCCCTCTAGTGGGATGGAAAGAATTACATCCTATTGGTGATTTAAAATACATCTCACTGCAATCTTCTCTATAGTTCCTTTATATGCATTTTGCAGAGTGTGCAAAGCACCAATATATTTTATTTATTTACAACTATGTATTATAATAGCAGCAGAAAGCATACACAGAAAAGTTTCTTTAAAGTGCAAAGCGTAATATAACAATGCTACATTGGTGTAAGACAACACTCATAAAAAATAGATATATAACCCTTAGAGCGACATACCACAAAGTCAGAGTGAAGGACCACGTATGGGAACACCCTAACGCGCGTTTCGCGTTATTGCACTTTAAAGAAACTTTTCTTCTGTGTATGCTTTCTGCTGCTATTATGATACATAGTTATATATAAATATAGTATATTGGTGCTTAGCACAGTCTGCAAAAAAGGAATATATCCTATTCAGGGTCAGCTCCAGGTTTTCATGGGCCCCGGGTGAAAGAGTCTCAATGGGCACTTTTAACACAGACCACGATTCATGATGCTCCGATACGGCAGAGAAATATACGTATAGTACAATGACAAATACTTCACTTCTTACATTACATGACTGATATCTATTGTAAATTCTACAGTAGCTCAGAAACCGGACAGTATAGTCCTCCATAAAGTATTATGTGCACCCCATAGTGCTCCATGCAGTATGATGAGCTCCATATATTGCTTCTTACAGTATTATGGTCACCACATAGAGCTCTATACAGAATAATTAGCCCCATATAATGCTCTATATATATAATGGGCCCCATATAATGCTCCATATATAATGGATCCT
>VIAB01007479.1:60127-71419 GCA_009801035.1 Oophaga pumilio | reverse complement strand
ACGCACCCATTATTTATATTTGGTGCGTTCCGCAGACCCTAACAGTGTGTCAGAGGCCTATTATATTGATTCTACTCTGTGGAAATTGAAGCCACTTTAGTGCTGTGTGACAATTATGTTTTGAAATGTGGATACTCCAAGTTGGGTCTCCATCTGGTGGGTTGCCTGTAGTAGAATGTGTGTCAGAGGCCTATCATATTGTTTCTACTCTATGAAAATTGATACCGCTTTTGTGCTGTGTGGAGACTCCAAGTTGGGTCTCCATCTGGTGGGTAGCCCATGTAAGTAAGGCTCCCCGACAGACAGGCCTGCACTTACTTTCAGTCAACTATCTGTGTTCCTTTCCATACATTTTTCTATCAGTGTTACTATATGAAACTGATGTTTGTGCTATCTGAGTGTTCCAGCCACATTCAGATGGCTCTCTGCTTATGTGCTGTTATAATAGGTTCTACCGTGAGTCAATTGATCATTAAACTACCTGTCATACTATTCTTACATTTTTCTATCAAAAGTAGTCTACTAAACTGATGTTTGTGCCATCTGAGTGTGGCTGTAATAAAATAATATTGGAGGTGTAGCATGAGGTGTGAGATCTCTCAGCTAAAAAGTTTTACACCGCTCCCTTAACCACCAGGTCCTCATTAAAACTGCAATTCCAAGCTGTAAATGCTAGGCCAGGCCCTGATACCTCATGCATGGGCCATGGCTGTCTGCTTGTGTTCCATTATAACAGGTTCTACTGTGGGTCAATTGATCAGTCAACTACCTGTGTTACTATTCTTACATTTTGTCTAATAATAATAGTCAATGAAACTGATGTTTGTGCCATCTTGGTGTGTATGGAATAAAAAATAAAATTGGAGGTGTTGCATGAGGTGTGAGGTCTCCCAGCCAAGAAGGCTTACACCACTCCCTCGCTACCATCTGGTCCTCATTGAAATTTCAATCCCAAGCTGTAAATGCTGAGCCAGGCACTGATAGCCCATGCACGACCCATTGCTGACTGCTGCTGTGCTATTTACAAATTTCTACTGTGGGTCAATTGATGCCACTTTTCATCGTGTCTACCCCTAATTTTAGCTGTTTGTAAAGTTTTGTTGTAACCCTTTAAAGTGTTGTCTATGTATTTGGTTTTGTCTCTTATTGAATCCAGTTCGCAGAACTGTTCGACAACGGCTGTCCCTTAGGCAAATCTGAATCAAACAAAACAGTGAAAGGTTCGCTATAGTCTTAACTGAAACTTCAATTCCAAGCTGTAAATGGTGTCCTAGACCTTGATACCTCATGCTGACTTCTTCTGTGCCATTACAAAATGTTCTACTGTGGGTCAATTGATCAGTCAACTACTATTACTATTCTTACAATTTCTACCAATAATACAGTATGAAACTGATGTTTGTGCCAACTGAGTGTGGCTGGAATAAAAAAGAAACGGAGGTTTTGCATGAGGTATCAGGTCTCCCAGCTAAGAAGGCTTACACCGCTCCCTTATCTACCAGTTTCTCATTGAAACATCAATTCCAAGCTGTAAATGCTGGGCTAGGCCCTGACACCTCATGCATGGCCCATGGCTGACTGCTGCTGTACCATTTACAATTTACTACTATGGGTCAATTGATGCCAATTTTCATGACGTCTACCCCTAATTTTAGCTGTTTGGGAAGCTTTTGGTCACCCCTTAAGGTGTAGTGTATATGTTTGGCTTGGTGTCCCATTGAACCTAATGGCGTTCGGGTACGTTCGTTGAGTCATTCAGCAAACATATTCAGGGAATGTCTAAACATTTGATGAATTGAACTGAACTAAACTTTGAAAGGTTGCTTTGATGATGTTATGAGTTGTAGATGTGGACTATTCAATGTCCTTGCAAATTTGTGTTGAGGAACATTTTTCTGAAATTCTTCATCAATTTTTATATGCAGTTATTTGCAGATTAGTGAATATCTGACCATCTTTGATTATGAGAGACTGTGCCTATCTAACATGCTATTTTATACAAAATCATATGATTAATTTGAAAATTGATCCTTTCCAGCCTGTTCCAACTTTTTTAGATGTCTTACTGCCGTTTAATCTAATTGAGGCTTATTTGTTTTTTTTATAAAATAGAAAAACATCTAACTTTCATCTTCTGGTCTTTGTTCTATTTTCTGTTATGAATACAATATGGCTATAAGAATTCAAGTCGCATTCTTGTTCTCTATGCATTTTACACATCGTCACAACTTTTCTAGAAATGGGGTTGTATCATTCAGAGATTTATATTAATATCTTAAATATTAAAGACTACCGTACAATGAACACACCACAATCAATATTAATCAGGATATGTTATGGATCCTATCCAGTTTATATATTTATTTCATTTTAATCTAACCTTCTATTAGCTGTGTTTCACTTCCATTAACATCGGCGTGGAGCATTACACAGAAAAAGATGGCGAAACGCTCTACTTTATCCTATCAGGTGACAATTAGCACTTTACATCTATCATGCTGTATTATTAAGTCATCTCATTATTATTCACCCACATATGTGCTTTCAATAAATCCATGTTCTATTAGCATGCCCACAACTTTGGTGGGATTCAAGATTAGTGACAAATGATGATTACTATCGTACTGACTATATTTCTTCCATAGTGACATTAAAATCAATGGTTGCTTTGAAGTTGCCCTGATACAACTATGGTACAATAAGAAATAGTGTAAATTGTTTATTTAACACATACTGTTTTTTATTTCTTTGTAGGGTCAACTTTCATTTTTTGGACAATAAGTGCAGAATATTTCAGTGCTTTGCTTTTTTAATAACTGGTAAGATATTGAGTGATTCATACCGATTTACATGTGCACATAAAATTCACAGCTCTCTGTGCCGTAGACGTGTTCCTATCTCCCAAAAGTCGCAGCTGTTTTTTCTATGATATTTTGATGGTTTGGCATTACTGCATAACATTGTCACGCCGGTAACGTCGTGTCTGGCTGTCTTGCGGAGCTGCCTCTTGCAGTACTGTACTCTCAGCACTGCTGCTTCTTCCTGCTGTTTCCACCAGACTATAGGAAGCCGTCCAGACTGTACAGGAATGTAACCCTGAGGAAAATAGGAGTGGAACCAGCTCGACACACCGGAAAAATTAAAAATTCACAAAATCTTTATTGAAAATCCTTTAAAAATGAAAGTGATAAACAGTGTTCAAGAGCCATGTAGCTCGAAACGCGTATGGATTGATTTGTGTTACGCACACCACCCCTCTGTATTGCTTTGTTGTTTGAGATGCCCATTTTTTCATCACTTTCATTTTTGAAGGATTTTCAATAAAGATTTTGTGAATTTTTAATTTTTCTGGTGTGTCGAGCTGGTTCCACTCCTATTTTCCTCATTCAACTATGGCCCTGTGCAGCAGCGGGGACACCGTGCTCCTCCCGGATCGGAATAGCATCTCATGGGTGAGCTGAATTTTTTTTTTTTTTGGAATTTAACCCTGCTGTATCCTGAAGAGTTTTGCTTCCCTGGCCTATCTTCTGCCAGCAGGGGCTATATTAGGCAGCTCCTCCTTTCAAACCTTGCCCGAACTTAGGTTGCTAGTTGCAATCTGTCTCTAGAAATCTGTCATGGTGCATGTTCATTGGGATTCTCCTGTTACTGACCCAGCTTGTTCTCTCATTTTGTCTGTCCTCTCTACTCCTGACCCTGGATTCATATTCTGATCCTGTGTTAGCCGATCCAACATTGGAGTGTCTGACCATGTCTCTGTCTTTGCCTTCTGTACCTCGTATTCTGACCCTGAACCTTCGGTCAGCTGCTGCAGGTTTGGGGACTACCCTTAAGTGGCACCTGGTGCTACCTTAACGGGCCAAGCCTATGGTCACCATCAGAGGCTCTAGTGAAGACCAGGCAACGTCTTAATCACGCCCTTCCAGCCAGTGGCACAGTAGGTCCATACTCACCATCATCACACACATATTTAACATCACATATGTGTTTTTAGAATTATTATTGTATTATTATGTCATAGCTTTCTCTTCGATTCAGTATTATATCTCTGGTTTTAGTATACCCCAAATGATTTTGATCTTAAAATGTCAAGGCATAACTTGAAGCTCCAAAGACCACAATGCAAAATGTCTTAGAGACCCGCACGAAATCTGTGATATTTATAAAAATGGTATATTACTATAAGGAAGAGGAAGTTTTAAGGCCTTGCAAGCAGGTTGCAAGATGAAGTGACGCAATGAAGGCAGAGCAAGGGTTAACAATTTAATTAACAGTAAAGATACTCCTTGCAGGGAGATAAATAGTTAAACTGGGAATGGATGAAGGGAAATAGCACAAATAGCAACAATAGCAACAGTTCACTCAGCAAACTTATGATGTCTGGGGTTTCCTCAGCCGCAAATATCTTGCTGAGGATTGAAGTCCTGCATGACAGCCGGCGAAATGTCCTCAGATGGGGATCCTTAGCTCCCAGTCCAGCTTCTGGCGGCAACGGACGGTCTCTGGTCTGGTCTCACCAGTTGGGACTCTAGTCAATAAACTTGTGCAGCCAAATTCACAGGTGCTGCAACAACCCCAGTATCATGTGAAGTCTCTGATATGAAGGTCAGTAAGGAGGCCCGCAGCACTGGGTCCCGTACACAGCCGCTTCTATGCACGAACGCGGCCCTAAACTTAATTGAGCCCACGGGCCTGTCTCTGCTTACAGTTCCGATGCCATGCCCGCGGGATGTCAGCTGCAGCCCATTGCGATTCTGCTCCATGGAGACCGGAGCATGCTGCGCACGCACCTCGTCTGCCTCAGTCTCTGCTGGCGTGAAACTGACTGCGGTTGCGCGCTTTTATTTTTAACACGCCCCTCATTCCTGGGTCATTGGGTCTGTCCGGTCCCCTATTCCTTCCCCTAGGCAACATGTTGTAAAGGGTGTATGGGGGCTAGTTTGTGCCTCCGCCCGCCGTGCACGTGTTCCTATGTCCCTGTAAAACTGATATACCTCATGTCTTATGATGTTGTCATAATGTGTATTACAATGTACATATGATTCTATGTTGTGAAGATATAGGGAAAGTGTAGGATTTAGACAGTAGGGGAGCTCAATAGAATAGGATAAGGTTAGCTAGGAGGGGCTAAGGAAGAGTAGTTCTGGGGAGCTTCCTGAAGTTAGTCAGTCAGGAAAAGAAGTGTGAGGAGAGAAGGACTGGTTGTGGTGTCAGGTCCGGGAGCAGAGGCGGAGCAGTGGAGTCTGGAAACATTTAATTCAAGGAGCCCAGCAGTCCAGGACCTGGGAGCTGATAGTCACATTTGGTAGAGGAATATCTTGGTAGCATAAAAATTGTAGCATCTAACTTTGTGGGAACTACCCTTAACGTCTAAGGCCTACAGCCTGGTAAGGAATGGAAGAGCTATTCTTCAACTTTACCATTGGAGAAGGAAACGGGCAGGGAACGCCTGAAGCATGTTAGTCTGTCCTCTCAGAAAGCTGCGGAACTGGCGGAACCGGTGGATATTACAGGAAAAGAAAAAGACAGTGCAGGAGATCGAATGGTGATACTCTGCAAAGAACCTTGTGTTGTTTCTGGGACTAAACTGGACAAACTGAGTTAAATTATTTTGTTGAAGATGAACCTGGACTCTGATTGTCATTGTGTGCTGCTAACAGAAAAGGACTCCCGACCATGTGACGTGGACCACCAGGTGCACAACAGAAGGAACAATATGTTTATGTGACGGAGGGCCAGGGTGCGACAAAGCAGCCACCGTTAGCCACGACTACAGCCCTGGCCCCATTACACTGGGACACAGCCTCAATAGTTCAGGACCCGGCTCGGTACAGGTACCCACAGCCCAGTCTTCCTCCTTACAGTCTCCTCAGACATCAAGTCTCAAAGAGACTTTTACTTCTGACCCCCTATTGTACCAAATGAATGTTTCATCTAATGAAACCTGGTTATAATCCAGTATTTCATTTTTGAACCCATCCATTTCATTTTTATAGAAAGATTTTTTAGCCAAAACTGGGAAAGGATATGAAGGGGAAAAAAAAAACATAAAAAATGTCCAAAACTACTCTATCTGATTTGAGCCTTAAGAATCCCATACCTACTAGACTAACATAGGCTGAACCTGCAGATATTGACAGGTTCAGCCAATGGTCATATGTGTCTGGTGGCTCTGGACTGATGATTGTGGAGGAAGTTTAGGATCTGGCATGTCCGATTTTGAACTGGTAATCCTTTTGATATCCCTGAGACAAGAGATGTTTAGTAGCGGCTTTCTCATAGAGAAACACAGGAGCGCTTGGTTGAGCGCCTGCTTAGGTGTATGGGAAAGACAGCCAAGAAAGCTGCTGGCTGACCGACTGAGTGGATGATCATTCGGCTGACAGCCTTCCAATGTGTATAGAGAGCTGTAGTTAAGATTTTGTAAGGTGCATACAGTTTTTAATTTCCATGTAAGAAAATAACTTGTAGGAAACCCTTTTCAAATTTAATCCAAGAGAAGAAGTGAAGGTGTGGCACTCTGATTTCGGGGTCATGAAAAGGCAGTCTTCCACCACAGAACCGATTCTTCCACATCCACAATTTTAATCTCAATGTATTGAATAAACAAGATTTTTTTTTTACTGTGACTCAGAGTGCCATCTCTTCACTTCTTGTTTTGGATTACTGATGACACTGTATAACTGGGGAACTGCACCTGCATCTGTGAAGCGTAAGCGCTGCCAGCCTGCCGTGGATCCATCAAGGTACGCACATTGTGTTTAGTGCCAGTGTATCTATGCTGGTTTTTGACCATTTCTGAATTGATTAGAAAAACATTAAATGTCAATAGGGATTAAACCCAACTGAAATAATTAAAAGTCTACTGTAAAAATATGAGCACTCATTTAGACTAACATCTTTTAGCATTAATAATACGAAGCGGTGTCCTGAATATTTACAATCTTTTTATGTCTAGAGCTTGCTGTTGATAATGTTAGTGGTCTCAAATTGCCTATGAACAACCATGGCTACTTGTTACATCCATAATCCTGTCCTATAAACTATCACCGTTAAATATTCCACTAATCATTCTTATTTGTAAGGGTATGTTTCCACGTTCAGTATTTGCCAAGGATTGGACGCTGCGTACAGCCAGAGCGTCCAGCTGTTACAGCATAGTGGATGGGATTTTATGAAATCTCATGTCCACGATGCGTTCAAAGACCGCAGCATGTCTATTTATCTTGCGGAAAGGCTCCTTCTCCGCAAGATAAATAGCACTGTCCTATGTATAGCCTATGTATAGCCCGTAGGTTTCATTAAGTCAGATCCATGATTCAGTTAGAATTGTTTAGTGCTCTGCTCAAGATTTGCAAAGGAAGGAGAGAAAATAGGAGAAATGAACACCTTCCTCCCTCATAATGTGTAGGAGGATGCTAGACGAGTGCTCTCCTTCATGTATTCATTCCCTTGATTAAAATAAGTGTACCAAAGGACCTAGCACTATTTGTCAATCAGATGAATGTGTCAGGAGAGCAGCCTACACTCCATAGCAAGCAGCATGAAAAATTAAAACCTTTTATTCTGTGATCGACTGGAAGGTTTTTCATAGTTATCAGTGAGAATTCCTGGCGAAAAGGGGGTTAATAGGATGATGGCATGGTGCAGCTGTGCTTGAGACAGGGTGTTCTCCAGTTGTTGTTCAGTCTGAGTCTCTGAAAATTATCTGTTTTGCTGCAAATGTTGTCTTCTGTGTGTTATATACCGTTCTACATGCTTTTTTTTCTACAGTAATTCATTGGAGCAGCCAGATGTTACGTTGCCATGAGAGATCCCACTCATACATTAAACTGCCCATTTTTATATAAAAAATCTTGTTTAATTGCAGTTATGCTGTGTTTTTTATTCTGTAGTTTTTCTGCAATTTATCCCATTGACTTTATATGGGCAGTATCGCTATGTTGTTTTCCATAGAGACTATTCCGGAAGAATTGTCCTAAAAGTGTCATTTTGAACAAAGTTATAATCTCTCAAAATGGAGCAAAGTACTTAACCTCCTTGTATTTCATTCTGTAGTGCGCTGTCTGCCGAACTATTCTGACAAAGGGTTCAAAAACTCTAAAGCATTAAAGGGTTTGTACAGGATTTTTTTTTCTACTAAGGTATTTGCCCACGATCCGGAGTTGCTGTAGGTTTGACTCTGTGTACTTATGCAACGTCAAACCCGCAGCGTCCAGATGTTACAGCGTAAATCCCATGTCCAATATGCGTCCACAGACATCTGCGGCTTATCCGCTGAGACGGACATGTGGCGCGTCTTTCCAGACCACAGCATGTCAATTTCTCTTGCGGAGACACTAGAATGTATAGAACGACGTAAATCTGCACGGTTCAGTGAACATGCGACACCCACCTGGGCCATGGGGTACTCGGTCCGAGTCAGACAGTTCTTTGGGAGGAAAGTCACGGCAGCAATGACCCGGTCCGTGGCCCTGGGCGTGCAATAAAATGTGGGGCTAAAGTTTATAGTGGATTAAATCGTGACGCCACCCATGGTATTTGGCAATAGATGGCCGACGCTGCGATTCCGGTCCACTGGAGCGGTTGTTGACCCAGCAGAGACATTACAGCTCTCTACGGGTAGAGCTATGCCCCAGGGCTACTGGTACAACTGTTATCAGGGATCGTGGACAGTGGGGTGCAGGACTGAGGGTGCGAGAAATGACTGGTAGACACAAAGGCTGTAGTTTCCTTTACCTTTACTTGATGGTTCAAGATGTAAGCTGGGGCATTAACAACAGATAGTAATGGAGATCCGGGCAGCCTTGAAGCAATTTAGGATCCACTCAGTCAGGTGGGTTTGGAGGCACTCCTATTGTGCTGTCCTCTGAGGTCCTTGCTGCCTAAAGCTATTCTCGGGCCTCCTTTCCCTCTCGTCCTTAAGTCCTTGCCCGTATGGCAGGCAGCTCGAGCCTATCAATGGTATCACTCCTCGTGGCAACTCTGGGCTCTCATATGCTTCTGTGCTTCCGGGTGTTAGATGGGCCAGGAGACCCGCAGTCCCCTGCCCTCCGGATTTAGCTGCCGGGAATTCAGTACCTGCGCAACCACAGACTCAGGTGTCCAGTTTCTAGAGCTCAAATCTTGGGTGAGTTTGGTTAAGTAGGGTGAGTAGGGCAGCACGGTGGCTCAGTGGATAGCACTACAGCCTTGCAGCGCTGGGGTCCTGGGTTCGAATCCCACCTAGGACAACATCTGCAAGGAGTTTGTATGTTCTCCCCGTGTTTGCGTGGGTTTCCTCCGGGTACTCCGGTTTCCTCCCACACTCCAAAAACATACTGATAGGGAATCTAGAATGTGAGCCCCATCGGGGACAGCGACGATAATGTGTGCAAAAACTGTAAAGCGCTGCGAAATATGTTAGCGCTATATAAAAATAAAGATTATTAAATAAAGATTATTACAGCTCCACTCCCCCAGGTTCTCCTACACTTCTCCTCTCTTCTCTCCCTCTCCTAACCACGCCTCCAGGCCAGAACTTATAGGGCACCTCCCCTGAAACCGGGTGTCAGAGCTCCCTCATCTGGTCTAGAGTCAGGAAAAGTGCTAGATGCTGGTGTTACCTGGTAAGGGGACCCCTCCATGCTTCCAGGCATGACATTCCCCCCTGTGAGGGAGACAATGCCACTGTGGTAACCGGACTCCTGGGGTGCCACAAACACATGAGGATTTAACTATGTTCAATAGACAACAGAGCTTTGGACGCACCGAACATATGCTGCGCTCAAAGCGCTGCTACTTCGGGATCGTGACGCTATGGGCTAAAAAAACCTAACAGGCATGTAGTTTCTAAAAGAGGCAACTTCCTGCCTAATGTACCTGGTGACATTTCCTCACATTTAGGCAGCAGGAAACCAGCTGGCTGCCAATCAGCATGACATTAGCAGCTGTGGAGTAGAGCAGAATGGAAGAGAAATCGCTGCTCTATTGTTGTGATGTCAGTGGAAGCTGCTGAATAGCTGGTAGGAGCCTTCTGTAGCCATGCTGTGGTGGAAATGATCGGCTCCAGGCACAACAGGCAGTTAGTTATCAAGTTCCTGCCTGTTAGTTCTTAGGGTCGTTTTAAAAAAGTTACATAGTCCTGGATGATCCCTTTAAGATAAAGTCATTGAGGAGGTTAAGATGTTTTGAAGAGGTTAACCATACTTTTCTTCAACCCCTTTCTGACATCAGATGTGCTATCACGTCCAGGTGACCCGGGCCCATATGACTGTGGATGGGATGGTACATCATATGCGATCGGCTGCGCTAACGGGGGGAGAGCGGCCGGTCACGGCCGGGTGTCAGCTGATTTTCACAGCTGACACCCGGCACAAAGTGCCAGGAGTGGTCACGGACCGCTCCCGGCACTTTAACCACCGGCACACTGCGATCAAACATGATTGCAGTGTTCCGGCGGCATAGGGAAGCTCCCTGCGAGCAGGCGCCGGCAAGCCTCTAGCACTGCCCGTCATATCGCTGATCTGACAGAGTGCTCTGCAAACTATCAGATCAGCGATCTGACACTATATAGTAATGTCCCACCCTGAGTCAAAGGAAAAAAGTATAAAAATTAACGTGTAAAAATAATTGAAAAAAAATTCCTAAATAAAGAAAAAAAATGTTCCCCAATAAATTCATTTCTTTATGTAAATAAAAAAACAATAAAAGTACACATATTTAGTATCGCCACGTCCGTAACGACCCGTCCTATAAAACTGTTCCAGTAGTTAAACCCTTTAGTGAACCCCTTAAAAAAAAAGGCAAAAAAACAATACTTTATCATCATACCGCCAAACAAAATGTGGAATAGCACGCGATCAAAAAGACGGACAAAAATGAATATGGTACCGCTGAAAACTTCATCTTGTCCCACAAAAAACGAGCTGCCATACAGCATCATCAGCGAAAGAATATAAAAGTTATAGCTCGCAGAATAAAGGAATGCAAAAATAATTATTTTTTATAAAAAATTGTTTTTATTGTATAAAAGCACCAAAACATAAAAAATGATATAAATGAGGTATCGCTGTAATCGTACTGACCCGAAGAATAAAACCACTTAATCAATTTTACCACAAGCGGAACGGTATAAAGGCCTCCCTCCAAAACAAATTCATGAATTGCTGGTTTTTGTTCATTCTGCCTCACAAAAATCGTGATAAAAAGCGATCAAAAGATGTCATGTGGCCCAAAAAAGGTACCAATAAAAACGTCAACTCGTCTCGCAAAAAATAACACCTCACATGATTCTGTGGGCCAAAATATGGA
>VIAB01007478.1:30071-56216 GCA_009801035.1 Oophaga pumilio | reverse complement strand
CTGATCCCTTCGCTGGTAAGCTGAATTCGGACTGTAAGACGGAAACCCAATTGACACATTATTTTTTTCCCTATTTTCCTTCTGAAAATTTGGGGTGCGTCTCATGGTCCGGTGCATCTTATAGTCCAAAAAATACGGTATTTGCCATTTTTGGGGAGATTTATCTGTGAAATCTGGATCTGTGAAACTGACTCAGCTGCCCTTAGTAACCAATCAGATTCCACCTTTCATTTTCCAAAGAGTCTGTGAAGAATGAAAAGTGGAATCTGATTGGTTGCTAAGGGCAACTAAGTCAGTTTCACTTTACACCATGTTT
This sequence comes from Oophaga pumilio, assembly GCA_009801035.1. Lineage (NCBI taxonomy): Eukaryota > Metazoa > Chordata > Amphibia > Anura > Dendrobatidae > Oophaga > Oophaga pumilio. The sequence goes on along the minus strand of VIAB01007478.1, from coordinate 55,900 downwards.
GATAAATCTCCCCCTTCATAACCCTATTACACATACGTACTGTCCACCTACTTTTGGACCACCCTGTATATAGTCTAAAATACAAAGGAATTGTGTCATATTTAACGCTAGCCATTCTAGAGATCATTTCAACTTCACAATGTTCACAATAACAGTAATTTAGACCAGGGGTGCACACATTTTTACATGTCACTGTACTTTGAATATCAGACTGGGAACCATAGCTGGAGACAAGATTGGTTCAGCTGCACCTCTAGAAGGCTTTCCCCAGCACAGCAAAAGGTGATTGAGAAGTCTCTAACATAGGCCGAAGTCACGCTTGAGAGTGTGATGCGAGAAACACGCGCAAGTCTCTCACATCAATATCCGGCACTGCCGCCAGCACTCGGGACAGGAGTGTGAGGCTGCATGTACTTCTGTGCAGCTGCACACTCCTTTCCTAGTAAATGGTTTGTCTCTTTTGGGCTTGAGTACCAAATGTTTAAACCCAGTTTGCTCTAACTTTTTCAGCATTTTGAGATTCCCAATACTCCTTTAAAATCCATTTTCTTTGATCTGTATTTAAATTACTTGCCATTCATTATAGGATCCAATTCAAAGCACTTGTTCTCACCCACAAAGCTCTCCACAGTGCAGCACCCCCTTACATCTCCTCCCTCATTTCTGTATATCGGCCTAACCAACAGCTGCGCTCTGCAAATGACTTTCGACTAACCTTGACTATCCACAATTTGCATAGTTTCAGGTGCTCCCTCAAATTTGTTCAGAGCGGCCTATCACATTCACTAATCAAAGTCATTCTAGGTGTATGTGTGGCCCATTCACTATCTTCATCCATCTCTCACTCCCTCAAGATGGCGTAAACATCATTGTAAATGCACCATTGTATATACACACCTGTACTTTGTATCTCCTCCCACCTCATTGTAGATTGTAAGCTCTCATGAGCAGGGTCGGCTTATTTTGCTTTAATTATTGTATTGTTAACGTTGTTTCTTATGACTTGTGTTTTGAAACTGTTAAATTGTAAAGCGCTGCGGAATATGTTGACGCTATATAAATAAAGATTATCATTATTATTGTTGATGCGAGAGACTCAAGCGAGTTTCTCTCATCACACTCGCAAGTGTAACCCTATCCATAGTAAGTGATAAGTCTATCATCTAGAGCGGTGCTGGGAGGAGCCGGCCAAGGATGGAGCCAGTTTTGTCTCTTCTCCAGCTGTGGTCCCTGGTTGGATATTAAAAGTATATTTTCTCTGAAATACTGGAGCGTTTCAAAGAAAAATATACTTAGCTACAATCATGCATCCAAGTTCTGATTCATGCTTCCCGTGGTTTGGTCAACATGAGCCAGTGGGCTAGTTTCACTTTAAGGGTTCATTCAGACGTCAGTGATTTTCTCGTATTAAAAAAATTATTTTAGTCTCATAGTTGTTTTTGATCAGAGTTTCATCAAATATTCATCAGAGTATCAAAATATTAAATAATACAAATTTGTACTTCTATAGTGCCAACATATTCTGCAGCACTTTTCAATTAAGAGGGGACTTGAACAGATAACATCAGAAACAACAGAGTAACACATAATTCATCAGATACCAAGAGGAATGAGGGCCCTGCTCTCAAGTTACAATCTATGAGGAAACAGGGGAGACAAGATGGGTGATTGGTAAAAAGTGATTGTATTGTACAGGCCAGCCATCAGTATAATCAATAGGGTATTCAAAAAATACTGCATAGACTGGTGATCAGCACAGAGTGCTATTAAGTGCATGGAGGCTGTATAAACAATTGAAACGAGGGACTAGATCCTCAGGAAAATTTTGGAAGGGCAAAGAGAGAACAGTTAGAATAGTGAAGTGAGACAATAGGTCAGTCTAAAGAAATTAATTTTTAGGGCACACTTAAAAGTATGGATATTGGGAATTAATTGTATTGTCCGGAGTAGTTCATTCCAGAGAATTGGCTCAGCACAAGGGAAATCTTGGAGACTGGAGTGGGAGGTTCAGATTATTGGGGATATTAGTCTTAGGTCATTAGGTCATTAGCAGAATGGAGAGGATGGGTAGGGTGATAGACAGAGATGAGGGAGATGTAGAGTGCTGCAGAACTGTGGAGAACTTTGTGGGTGAGAGAGATAAGTTTATATTGGAATCTGTATTAGATGAGCAACTAGTTCAATGACTGGAACAGGGTAGAGGCATCAGTGTAGTGGTTGGACAGGAAAATGATTCTGACTGCTACATTCAGGATGGATTGAAGAGGGGAGAGTTTAGAAAGAAGAAGACCAATTAGAAGAGAGCTGCAATAGTCCAGGCGAAAATGAACAAGAGTTTTTGCAGTGTCAAGTTCTAAAGATGCTTTTGAAGTGCAGGTGACATGATCGAATGATTGATCGGATATAGCAAGTGAAGGAACGATCTGAGTCAAATATAACACCTAGATATCGGGCATTCTGCTTGCTAGTTATTGAAGAACCACATATGAAAATGGCAATATTGGGTTTAGGTAGTGGAGGAAAGAAACAAAATGAGTTCAGTTTTTGACAAATTCAGTTTTAGCTAGAGGGAGGACATGATGTTAGAGACAGCTGAAAGACAATCCCTGGTATTTTGTAGTAATGCAGGTGTGATGTCAGGAGACAATGTGTATAATTGAGTGTGATCAGCATAGAGATGGTACTGAAAGTTCCATCAGTGTTTGATAAGAGTTTTAACAGTTTTTCACAGATGACAAAGCAAAATAATTTTCCACCTTCTCCTATTTGTTTGTTAAAAACAGACAGCACACGGACAACACGGATGTGTATGATTTTATCAAGGACCTATAGGCTTTCATTGCCAAGTTTCATCTGACACCACTTGATCAGCAAGAAATCACGGACATGTGAAACGCCCCATAGACTATCACACGTATGAGTGCTATCAATGAAAGGCACGAATAACACACGTTATGTGAAATCAGATGTCTGAATGAGCCCTTGTTATCTATTACAAATAGCAGAAGAAACTGTTCCCTCTTCCAAATGCGGTGTACAGAACATGACTTTCCTCTATACCAGAAAGTCATATGTATGATCACATAATGGAGTTTGATGATTCACGCTCTCTATTGATTAAGAGCAAATAATGCAATTTGAATTTACTCTGAGCAAAATGTCACTGCTTTTTAAAGATCAGACACAGTGGTGACATTAATAAGTAGCACAGACATCATTCAATCTGCAGAAAACTCAGTTAAAGATCATTTCTTCCTAACATAAAAAACAATAATTACAGATATAGCAGAGCTGAATTGTCTTTGAACTGTTTCGTCATGCCTTGTGATAACTCAGTCAATTAAAGGGTATTTGAGCTGTGATCTGTGTTAATAATGAAAGGCACAGTGCGCTCAGTGGTCACTAATTCTGCTGATAGATAGGGGTCCTAGATTTTAAATCCACACAAGTCACTTATTAATGACCTATCCGAAGAATATCTGTTAGAGTCAGACTGTATTTACACATCCATGTGATACACGGACTGGCTGTGAGTCTTCAGACCAGAACTTGACAATCTCATATATGACTACGAGGCTGTTGAGTTTGGATCAGGGAACCCGCAGCTGGACCATGAATAAGACTGTGACACATTCATGTGTGACTACAGCATAAGAGTTTATCTCACAACGTTTAGCACCTGTACGCAGTTGAGAAATGTATAATAGATGATGATACGACTGCAGGAAACACCACTAACCATGAGAATGGGGACAACCTTCTCTCTGTGAATGGAGTGGAGGCGCACAGGTGTTTCCACCACTCTCATGGAACAGAACAGTGATAAAGTAAGATTGTAAGAGGTGGTTGTGCTGTTGTTCCCGTTTACATGATATTGTATCCTTTTGTGGTATAATGGTTCCCCACTCAGGCACAGCAGCATGAAATCATGCATACACAGAAAACTTTTCTTGCTCACAAGGAGGAAATTAGCTTAGTGGTCCCAACAATAAATTTGCAAAGGCTGAAATTGGTCCTCTACAGCCAAAATAGAATATTGCACTGGTGACCCAACAAGAAGCCAAACGAGCACACAATCAGGGGGCACTTACCTTGAAAATGCTTAAGTTAGAATTATTTACCGTTTCTTTACAGGACTGGTCATTCATAGCATCCCTGAGTTCGTGTTGTGTGTGTTCGTGTAACACACACAGGCCTCCCATGCTACTTCAGTGGACATCAGGCTTACACTCATTTATGTGTATTGCAGTACTCTGGACCTCTGTCTCTGGTCCAGTCTTCTGACCTCTAAAAGAGACTTTACTCTCATTCTACCCACATTTGTTATCAGCACCTCAGACTCTCGTATCTGTAGAGACTTTCTCCTCACTTGCAGTACAGCACTTTCCTGGGCTGCAAACTTATCTACATGGCTGTGACTCTCTGAGGGAGAGGATTCACTCATTAAATCTACAGGGTGGGCCATTTATATGGATATACCTAAATAAAACGGGAATGGTTGATGATATCAACTTCCTGTTTGTGGCACATTAGTATATGGTAGGGGGAAAACTTTTCAAGATGGGTGGTGACCATGGTGGCCATTTTGACCCGAGTCAGGTCCAAGCATTCCTACATGAACAGTTTCCTGGTAAGTGGATTGGTTGTTGTGGGCTAGTTGAATTGCCACCAAGGTCTCCTGGTCTGACCCTATTAGACTTATCTTTGGGGTCATCTGAAGGCAATTGTCTATGCTATGAAGATACGAGATGTGCAGCATCTGAAAAAATGGATATTGGAAGCCTGTGCTAGCATTTGTTCTGCTATGTTGCTATCAGTGTGTCAAGAGAGGGAGAAGAGGGTTGCATTGACAATCCAACACAATGGGAAGCACTTTGAACACATTTTATAAGTGGTCATAAACTTGTAAATAACTCATGAAAGAATAAAGTTATGTTAAAACCAAGCACACCATTGTTTTTCTTGTGAAATTCTCAATAAGTTTGATGTGTCACATGACCCTCTTCCCATTGGAAAAAATAAAGTTGGATCCAAAATGGCTGACTTCAAAATGGCCACCATGGTCACCACCCATCTTGAAAAGTTTTCCCCCTCACATATACTAATGTGCCACAAACAGGAAGTTGATATCACCAACCATTCCCATTTTATTTAGGTGTATCCATATAAATGGCCCACCCTGTATAACTCTGCTCACCCAGATTTTGGTGGTTACAGATGCTTAAAAAAAAGGTTAGCCAATACTTTTTTTGAAGGCCCATTTCAAGGATAGGCCATCAATATCTAATCGATGGGGCTGGGACACCTAACATCCCCATCGATCAGTTGTTACTGGTGATAGCAGCGGCCTGAATTATAGAATGCTAGTGGAACAATGCATCTCCATCAAAACTATGGTAGCCATGGCCGGGTACTGTAGATGCACCTTCTATTCCTTTGAGTAGTCACTATAGAAATGACAAAGGTGCTGTGTTCTGGCAGTATCCAAGAACTTACGACAGTAGATACTACCAGTAACAGGAGATCTGAGGTGGTGCCGGGTGTCGCTGACTAATCTGATATTGATGACTAATTCAAATGATAGGCCATCAATAGAAAATTATCAATAAAAAAGCTCCCGTGTTCAACAATGGATATCGTTTTTATTGAAATCTTGGAATTTTCCTATTTGATATCCTTTCCTGATTACCTGCCTACCAGCGGAGGTTGGCACCCTTAGATTGTGATACTGGCACTCCCGCTTCTCAGCAGTTGATTTTTCTTTCTCTGGTGTGCCCTTTAAAGATTTTAGTACACATAGTACCACCAAATGCAGAAAAAATGCTCCACCAGGTAACAAAAAAAATCTTATAGGAAACCAATAGGGGCCACAATTACAAGATACTCCAGAAATTATTACTGAAAGATAAGCTCCATCACCACATATTGACAGACTCTAATCTGAAGGGGGAATCAAACGATGGAAAGTGAATAAATCCAGATGTTTCCAATATCAAGAAACCAGATATATAGATGAATCACTAAGAAGTATCCAAATCCTAAGATATCTAACTCCTAATGTCTGAATCCCTGCTTAGACAGCGGGGATTGGGAACTCTTTGTTTGCGAATATGGTGCCCCCACTGAACGGCGGCTAGACTGCCCTTAGAAGAAATGTTCATAAACATCATTAGCACAATCACAACAAGTAATCCAGCTGATATAACAATTGCATGTGCATTGAAATTATAATATCATGATACTTCTGAAAGGCATGGGATCAAAATCTAGACATTAGATCAAGAAGGAGTTGTTGATACTTATCCAGACAGGTCATGATTCAGCCTCAACGCGTTTCACCTCTAAGGCTTATCAGGAGGCCAGATAGATTGATACTGCAAGCAGTAACAACTCCTTGAGGCTGAATCATGACAGAATATCTGTGAATTAAAATTTACATAAGTTGCCCAATTGTAATAAATACAACAAATATGTATCATAACACACATTAAAACATATAATATCAACAGAAAAGAAACTGTGCCAAAAGTCCTCAACACTAGTATCTAGCAATCATATTTATATACACTGCTCAAAAAATAAAGGGAACACTCAAATAACACATCCTAGATCTTAGTGAATGAAATATTCTCATTGAATACTTTGTTCTGTACAAAGTTGAATGTGCTGACAACAAAATCAAACAAAAATCATCAATGGAAATCAAATTTATTTCTGATGCTAAGTAGTGTGTGTGGACTCCACATGCCTGTATGACCTCCCTGTGCCTGTATGACCTCCCAAAAAGCCTGGGCATGTTTCTGATGAGGTGGCGAATGGTCTCCTGCAGGATCTCCTCCCAGACCTGTGGTGCAACATGACGTTGGTGGATGGAGCGAGACATGTTGTCCCAGATGTGTTCAATCGGATTCAGATCTGGGGAATGGACGGGCCAGTCCATAGCTTCACTGCCTAAATCTTGCAGGAGCTGCTGGCACACTCCAGCCACATGAGGTCTGGCATTGTTCTGCATTAGGAGGAACCCAGGGCCAACCGCACCAGCATATGGTCTCACAAGGGGTCTGAGGATCTCATCTCGGTACCTAATGGCCGACAGGCTACCTCTGACGATCACATGGAGGGCTGTGCGGCCCTCCAAAGAAATGCCACCCCACACCATTACTGACCCACTGCCAAACCGGTCATGCTGAAGGATATTGCAGGCAGCAGATCGCTCTCCATGGCGTCTCCAGACTCTGTCACATCTGTCACATGTGCTCAGTGTGAACCTGCTTTCATCTGTGAAGGGCACAGGGTACCAGTGACAAATTTGCCAATCCTGGTGTTCTGTGGCAAATGCCAAGCATCCTGTAGACGTCGGTTTTTAACCATTTGTGCAGACACATGCACATTTGTGGCCTGCTGGAGGTCATTTTGCAGGGCTCTGGTAGTGCTTCTCCTGTTCCTCCTTGCACAAAGGTGGAGTTAGCGGTCCTGCTGTTGGGTTTTTGCCCTCCTATGGCCCCCTCCACGTCTCCTGGTGTACTGGCCTTTCACCTGGTAGCGCCTCCAGCCTCTGGACACCACGCTGACAGACACAGCAAACCTTCTTGCCACAGCTCACATTGATGTGCCATCCTGGATGAGCTGCACTACCTGAGCCACTTGTGTGGGTTGTAGAGTCCGTCTCATGCTACCACGAGTGTGAAAGCACAACCAACATTCAAAAGTGACCAAAACATCAACCAGAAAGCATTGGTACTGAGATGTGGTCTGTGCTCCCCACCTGCAGAACCACTCCTTTATGGAGTGTGTCTTGATAATTGCCAATAATTTCCATCTGTTGTCTATTCCATTTGCACAACAGCATGTGAAATTGATTGTCAATCAGTGTTGCTTCCTAAGTGGACTGTTTGATTTCACAGAAGTTTGATTTACTTGGAGTTATATTCTGTTGTTTAAGTGTTCCCTTTATTTTTGTGAGCAGTGCATTTATAGTAAACTTGTGATATCCTTAAATCAATAGATATCAAATGTATTAGCTAGTACACATTGATATATATAGAATGAAAAATGATGCAACAAAAATTGGAAAAAACGTATGAGCCAAAATCAAAATATCAAAATAATCAATGACTTTGGTTAAGACAAAATGGAGAACTATAAAATAACTTATAATATTCTCAGAAATAAAGAGTTGCAAAAAAAGAAAGAAAAACAACCAACCTGTTTACTATACCAGGACATTTATAGAGGCAATCTCCTCTCTGCAACTCATGTTCACTCTACAGGTTGTCTGTAACTGACCCAAAGTGACTGTAAATCAACCTTGAAAGATTAACCATTGTTTTAATTGTTACTATTTTAATTAATAATACAACTGAAAATGTCAAGCTCCCTTGTGGAGAAGTGCAGAAAAGTTGAGCTCTGAGAGAAACCAGCTAATGATGTAAAAGCACACTGCAGCTTTAATAATGTAAATAGCAAAATATAAAATTGGTCCTGCAGAGAACTTGTAAGGAAAAGAGAGTGTAAAGAAGCATAACGTGAATTCTACATTTAGATTAGCTTGAAGATAAGTCAAAGGGATGGGGCTTTTAACTAACACAGGAACTGAAGGGAGGGGTCTGCAGCACTGTGGAAAAGGAATTGCTGCTGGGAAATGTAGTTTTAGCTTTGTAAGGATAGGACCACCAATTCAGCTATGTGAAGCTGGATTCACAGACGGACAGATTAAAATGAAAAATACACATAGGTACAAGAAGCAAACTTTATGTTGGGTTTATTCTCCATATTAACAATTGGTATGCATTTCCTGTGTTTTGTGAAAAATAATGTGATTGTGGGAATAACCCTTTAAGTGTGCATGTCTGTTATTGCACACTTGTTTTGGTAATCCAATTTGACAGCTGTACACACCACAATTATACCGCAGTTTGCTGTTACATTTTGCTTTCTGCACATGTACCTACCTTCTCAGCATTTCTTGATATGTTCTTTTTAGCAAGGATTGAATAACTGGACTTTAAAGCATTGTCAAAGTTAATTCAAGTTTGTGACATTACTGCCTGCATCCCTGCATGGCTTCCCATCCCTCATCATGCAGAGACACCAACCTATTCACCACTCCAGGCCATGCAGTGAGTTTTCTGTCCTTTGCTTTTCTGTGAGCTCTGTGTCCTCTGCTGGCTGTGCATACTTTTTGACTGCATCCTTAGAGCAGCCATGACTGCACTTCTTGACTATTAAAGAAGCAGAACACACATTCCTAATGTGTCCCCAGCCTATTGCTTAAAGGCACTGGGTACTTAAAGCACCTCCACCTGTTGGGAGGTGCCTAAGCAACATGCTCTTTGTGTGCATGCAGCTGCCAGGTCCTTACCTGTTCCTGCCACCCTGGGGGCTGCATACCCAGGTCTGAGCCCTGTAACTGATATTCCTGTTTCTGCCACTCTGGGGGTTGCATACCAAGGCTTGAACCTGTGTCTGTCCTTGTCTGAGTTAGGACCTATCCCTGAACCTATTTGTGTCTTGTCTGGATCTTTTCCTAAATTCCCTGTGTCTGAACCTGTTCTTATCCTTAAAATCTTTAGTGTGTGAACCTGTTCCTATCCCTAAAACCTGTAGCGTCTCAACCTGTTCTTAAGGGAGCGTCTCAACTTGTTCCTTAAATTAAAACTTGCAGGATCTTAACCTTTTCCTATCCCTTAAACCTGCAGGGTCTGAACCTGTCCCTATCCCTAATACCTCCAGGGTCTGAACCTGTTTGTATATCCTAAAGTCTGTAGCATCTGAACCTGTTCGTATCCCTAAAACCTACAGCATGAGAACCTGTTCCTATCCCTAAAATTTGCAGCATCTGAACTTGTTCCTATCCCTAAAACCTGCAGCATCTGAACCTGTTCCTATCCCTAAACCTAAAGCGTCTGAACCTGCTCCTATTCCTAAAACCTGCAGTGTGTGAACCTGTTCCTATCCCTAAAACATGCAGCGTCTGAACCTGTTTGCATCCTTAAAACTTGCAGCGTCTGAACTGTTCGCATCCCTAAGACCTGCAGCGTCTGAACCTGTTCCTATCCCTAAAACCTGCAGCATCTGAACCTATTCTTATCCTTAAAACCTGCAGCGTCTGAACCTGTTCCTATACCTAAAACTTGCAGCTTCTGAACCTGTTCCTATCCCTGAAACGTGCAAATTGTGAACCTGTTCCTATCACTAAAATCTGCAGCCTGTGTGAACCTGTTCCTATCCCTAAAACCTGCAGCATCTGAACCTGTTCCTATCCCTAAAACCTGCAGCATGTGAACCTTTTCCTATTCCTACAAACTGCAGCATCTGAACCTGTTCCTATCCCTAAAACCTGCAACATCTGAACCTGTTTCTATCCCTAAAACCTGCAGCACCTGAGCCTGTTTCTATCACTAAAACCTGAAGCATCTGAACCTGTTACTATCCCTAAAACCTGCAGAATCTGAACCTGTTCGTATTCCTAAAACCTGCAGTCTGAACTTGTTCCTATTTCTAATCTGTTGTTGCTGTGCATCATTAGTGTTTAATGAGTACAGTTGCTACTTCATTGTAAGTACCCTGTGTGAACGTGTTCCATTCTGTCTTGTTCATACCTATCCTTCTATGCGTCATGTGTACCTGACCCTGTGTACTCCTTGCGAACAGAGTCCTGTCTTGCTCGTCCGCGTTTCCAGTTCTCTGTCTGGACTTGCGGTCTAGTACCCCCTTGTCAGAGACCCAATTCTCTTTTAAGCTGTTCCTGTCCGTCCTGTCTGAACTGGGTCCTACTCCTGCCTGACTGTATAACAGTCGTGTTCGACAGCACCAGCATATCTCACTGAGGGCACAGTTGCCGTGTGACCGAGGTACATCTTGGTGTAGCACCTGGTCTGGGTTGTCCTCTCATCGTGGTACCATCGGTTGCCGTGCATTTTGGGTCAGTCTTGGGGAGGCGCTAAGTCACACCCCTCCAGGTTCTCCTCGCTCCACAGCACAGTGGGACCATAATCCACGCTCGCGCCACACAGTCCAGATGCTAGCATTACAAAGTGTTGTACAAAATATATGGTCAAAGAAAAATAGATGGGTTACTTTGCTATTTATATACCTTAATTAAGAATTTGTGAGCCACTAGCAACAGAAACAATTTGGAACACATGGCACATCTCTCAAAGTTACTGCTGGCAGTGACACCATCCATTTCAGTCTGTGTTCTGCAAAGAAAGGTCTTCTAGATCACAAATGACTGAGGGATTATTTTTAACCATGTTATAATTTTAAAAAACATGAAAAGTCTATTAGTTTGTTTTGTTTTAAAATTAACTTTTAGTTACTCCCAGATTACTATCTGGGCTGCATATTGTTTTAGTATACTTTAGAGTGCTATGCACATCTTAGCAGAACAATCAGAGGCTTTGCAGTATTGCGATTTGTGGGAAATCGGTTTGCTGGAAATCAAATTTGTGGGAAAAATTTGTTAAACTTGGTGAATTGGAATTTTTAAAGATTTGAATATTTCTATTGGCTATGATAAACAACTATATAACAATATAACAATTATATAACAATTATATAACTATATAACAATTGATGTATATGGTGGTGTGCACCCACAGACAGGAGAGCATGCCTATGTTAACTTCTGTCCACTATGGTAAGCATGTGAATCAGAACTGGATAAAGGAGCACTGGCACTTTTCTTTTACATCATGTGGATGGCCATGTCAATGTGCATCACTTGCCTCTTGATGGCAAATGCATTTTGTAATAGCAATGGTCTCGTTCACCTTGCCAAACTGTTCATTAATAATTTTAGTAGCTTTATAGAATTCAAGCTGATCGTTTGGTCTCCACATTTCCCACATCTCTATCCAACTTATTATTTGTGAGCTGTATAGTGCAGCAGTAGCACCCTGTGAAGTGATGAGGCAGTGACTCAGCAAAGTTCAAAACAAAATGGCTCTTTAATGTTCAACTCAAAAAACACAGCACACGATATTCTCTGGTTCGCAGCCTGGCACATATCCTCTGGTTTACAGTCACTAAACACGCCAGTCCACTTCCATGACCTGTTGCCATGGGCGACTGCACCACCCTGTTGATGTTCTACTCACAGCATTACACAGTACATGATATCCTCCGGATTGCAGCCAGGAACCCTATCCTCCAGTTTACAGTCACTAAACACGCCAGTCCACCTTTGGGCACAGAACAGTCTACTTCCGGTTCACCGCCGGGCACAAGTCAGTCCACTTCCGAGACAAGTTTCCATGGGCGACTGCACCACTGTGTACGCTGTGAGTGCCAGGATTTCCAGCTGCCTTGGCTGTTTAGCTCCGCTGGCCTATGTTCGCTCACACAGGTGGAGCTCTGTAGAGCCTCCTGTTCTGCACTCCTGCCAAAACCAGACTGACACTGACCCTAAACCTGACACACCCAAACCCTATACTGCAGGGTTTTTAACTAAGCAACCTGTGGCCTTCAGCCACATGGAAAACCCAGCCAGGAATGAAATGGACTGCAACACTACCATCTTGTAGTCTGTTTCAAAACACAAGCCCAGAGTAGGTTTTCTCTATATCTGCTCTGGACAACCAGCATGTCCAAGACCTATACTCACTTTAGTCTGCATTGCAACCACAGCTACGCCTATGACTGCAATGCCCTTTCATGACCTCAATACGCCTCCATGCACATCCTGGGGGGAGCATACAGTGACCCTCACATGTAACACCAGTCACTGCCTCACAGCTGATAAGATAAAACAAGTCCAATACATATAGGCCAAAAAAAATCACAACTTTTCAAGACTTGGAGACAAATAATTAGGACACTTTTAGAGATCCTGTGAAGTCCACTTTTCAGGTTCTCAGGCTCGCTCATTTTGCTTAAACTAAGAGGACCCATATAATTTTTGTAAGATGGTTTCTATGTTATGGCTAATCAGTATGCAGTATGTATACATTGTCAGTCAATGCTAATCCTTTTTGATGGACTGCTTACCTGTGCAGGTTTAAAAGTCATATGACTTTGGGTCTGCAGAATAGCTGAAGAGAGACATTTTGTTACGAGGTGATTTTTGACTCCAGATTTTATGAGGGACATGCTCAAGAGAAGTGGTCTCCAACCCATGGCTATTCAGCTGTTGTGAAATTCCCCTGCTGTAAGTAGTAGCTTTATAACTTTTCAGTCGTACTGTTTGGAGACCAGCGCTGTAGATATACAGTAGATTTCTTATAGACAATTGACTTTTTAGAACTTCTTAAAGAAAGTGTTTGAATCCATTATTTACTATGTAATTTCTCCCTCCACTTGGTCATTACTTCCAGTGGTAAGAAGTCATACACAACGTTGATTGACAAAATCACAGCAGTAAATTCTTTCATTTCTGCCTGTGTTGTCTGTAAATGCAGGAGCCATTGATTTTCTGCTGTTTTAACAATGGGCTCCTAAGTGGATTTCAGAGAGTGCTGCTTAGAAAACTGAAACTAATGTCTCAAGTATTTTTAATGAAATGAACATAGTGACATTTAACGTCTGTGACAGCACCGCCCTGATGTACGCTTAAGTTCTTGATCGATATGTAGTAATCAGAACTCAAAGGGAACTAAAGTGAATAGACTTTGTCATTTCTTATAGTTTGGTTCCAACTGTTCTGTTTTACAGACTGTCCATGAAGTGTCAATATTTCTCTATTCAGCCATCACATATTGTACCTACGGCATATGGGTGGACATATCATTCGTTCAACCTGGGCAGCAGCACAGGAGCCCAAGAGGTAAGGAGGGGGCCACATCCAGCTCCAAATCAGGTGGATTTGTGCATTATGATGAGCTATTTGATAGCAAATGGCCCATGTACTGTTCCTGTACAGTGCCCTCTTCTGCATATGTCCACCAAAGCTGCCACATCAATATTCCCTTTTTATGTTTAATTTTGTAAATAACCAAGAAATACTAATAGGCTTTGGAAATATTTCTTCATGAGTAGTGTGATCTTCTCTTCATGGGCACTGTATTGGTATTAAAGGGTTCTTTCAATCTGAGATATTTCAGGCATTTCAACAGGCTAGCACTGTGAGTCCCAGTGCTATCCTGTTGAAATGCCAGAAATATCTCAGGCTAAGGCCAGCCCTGACTGGGACCTCCATCTATCTTGACATTGGGGCACAGTCACTCACTGTCAGGAATGAAGGGGTCGCCATGCATATTCGACTTTCCATTAATTTCTCTGTAAGCTCCAAAATTTGCCAATCACAATATGCCAGAAATGTCCTAGAAGGGAATACCCCTTTAAATAAGAAAGGGGCTGTCAGAATGAGGGTCACTTCTCCCCTTACTGTTTAACAGATAGGAGAAAAAGTGTCTAACAGCTGTCTAAAAAACTGAATTTGATGCCCATTGCAACCAATCAGAGTGTGGCTTTCATTTTAACATGGTGATTGAAGAAATGAAAACCTTACTGGTTACTATGGGCAACTAAGTCATTTTTGGCTTTAAACAGTTTTGTTAAATAAGGCCCATTTATTTTAAAGAGTAACTATCACCAATCCGAGGCTGTAATTTTTTTTTTCATTAACTTGTTTATTAGGTTATATAAAACCGTGTACAGGAAGAGGGAAAAAAAGGGAGAAAGGGTTATAAGATGTTTATAAGACACATACAGTGAGGTCAAGTCAAAATAACCACAACATTGAATATAATGATAACTTATAGGATTTCATGCAATATTGCCTCATTTCAGAATAATGTTAGACTGTGATTGATATAATAAACAAAAAAGAAAAACTTAAGCAGAGGAGGGAGAGAAGAAGAGGAAAAGACGAGGGTAGAGAGGATAGAAAAAACGAGAATAAAAATGCAGAGGGAAGAAATCAGGGAAGATAGGAGTAGATGGGGTGATTCAGATAGCCAGGCCCATATTTGCCAATAGGCAAAAGTTTTAAAACCCATTATAATGACACTGTTAGTTTTAAGGACACTGTTTTGGGATGTGCTGCAGAGAACCGGAGAAGATGGAAGCCTGCAGAGACAAGCTGTGGCTGCGAGAAGTCATATGGTGTAAAACACTGGCCGAGGGGTGGACTCACCAGCGGCAACTGCCCTCTTCACGCTGGTAACTGCTATTTTCCTGGGGTGTTCCCCACCCGTTTCAGAGTATAAGGAATTATTGGAGTCAGAGTCCAGTACAAGGTCAAACAGTTCTGCTTTATTTTCCTCCGGACACAGCACATCCAAGACACCATTAGAACGTCTTACACGATACCAGCAATACATCTTCCACAACTCTGCTTCTTCTCTTCTACTACACCAGAATGGACCACAAAGTAAAATCGGGACGAGGAGCCCGGTGAAAACGGCACTTCGATCTTTTTCCCTGGAGACACTTCAATCCAGTCACGGAAATACACATCTACTAGGTCGTCCACCCCCTTTTGGTTATCCTGCCCGCATACTCGCTGGTGGCCCACTTTTTTGCTTGACTCAAGCACGCACACTTCTGCTGAGTGTTCCCACAGTGGTTCTTCCACTGGCACTCCTGATACATCAGCCCACAGACTTTGGCTAACGTTCCCACGGTGATTCCTTCACCGGCTGCACTAAGGTCGCTGGTACCTTCCACACACTTCTTGTGTCGGCTGCGCCACGGTCCGGGATCATGGACGTCCTCACTCTAGCAAGGTCCACCCCCGACTTTCCCTAGCTGGAAAGTCCCTCGCAATTTTATCCCGACCGACACTTCACGACTTAACCCCCTGGTGTCCTGACAAATCTCCACTGAACTCGCTGTGCTCAATGTCCCCACCTTATGTCCTATCCCTGTACTACACTGACCATTTAATAACTCTCTAACTGGATCCCTGACATGCCCCCAACTAGAGATCCTTTACAAAGCTACATTTACCCAGTCTATACCCACTACACTACGAGTGCCCCCCTCTAATGACCCCATAGAAAGCATAGTTCTACCTAAACTCATATGAAAAACCAGGCAAAAACGCTTAAAGATGGCACTTCCAGTACATAACATATATACATACTGATACATACACAACATGAAAACATTCAAAGGGTTAAAACCGTTGACCACCTTACAATGGAGTCAGGTACTTAGAGCTAAGGTGCAATTACATTGGTCAGTTGCAGCCTTTAAACAACTGCTGAGCTGCTATATGAGGCCTATCAGCAGTTAATAATCTGTTTAGACAGGAAGTGGGCTCATTTTCATGTGCACAGAACTATCATTACCATGATCGTCTTGTGCACATAGAAAAGCATTGCTCACAGGAGCACTTGTACACAGGACAAGGTGTTGCTGAGAACAATGATATGTAAGGAGCGCAAGTGCAGACAGGTGAACTGATTTAGACTGTGCTCGCTCTTGCCAACAGATCACAATTAAGACAAAGGATTGGCTTTAAAGGGAACCTGTCACCAGGTTTTGCCCATATAAAGTGTGGCCAGCACCTAAAGCCTACATTACAGCATTCTGGTGTGCTGTCTGTATGTCCCTAATCTCCTTGCAAGACACAAAAATCAGCTTTTATTATACCCACACATGGCCCAGTTCGATGGTCGTCCCTGGTCTTGGGATCCGGCACCTCCTCTCTTCTTACAATCACCCCCCTCATTCCCTGCTTAGTGTGAATGACACATCATACATCACCATCACAGTGTCCCCCATTGGACTCCTGCGTAGGTGCACCTCTCTCTGCCCTGCATGCGCATGCACCAGCTTTACCTAAGTGTCATCAGTGCTTTTTCCTTTACTGGTTCACATGCACTAATGTACTTTTGCTCTGCCCTCGGCAGAGTAGAGAAAGTGCGTCTGCACCGGATCAAGATTGGGGGACACAGTGATGATGATGTAGGATGCGTCATCCATATGAAGCAGAGAAGGAGGACAAAGATTGTAAGAAGAGAGGAGACACCAGACCAAGACCAGATGTTCCCCTTTGGACCAAACCATGCCGTCTGTGCCTTGAATACAGGATTGTGAACATATATACAGCTTTCAGAATGCTGTAAAACAGGACTTATAGGTTGTGAAGAAACCAGATTGTATCTTAATTTCCCAGACAACCATGTTTTTGCAAACCAAGAAGAATTGACGTGCAAACTGATATACCATATAACATACAGTACTGTGTGAGTCTGTAGCAGTGACTTGCAAGCAGATATACCATATACCGTAGTGTGCGTTTATCTTTGACTATTGATGACTATTGATGTATACTGATATGCTAATTGTGCATTGTATTCTGAACCAGTTTGTTGACTTCGAAAGTAGATAGGGAAAGGCTGTGAGGGTGGACTGAAGGACACTTGGTAAATCTAGAAATGGATCACATACCTCAGGTATAAAAGAGACTTTTTTTCTTCTGGTTGGTGTCACTCTTCAGGATCTCAGCTGAGGGTACATTGGACCCGGCTGAAAAAACACAGGATTGCTCTCAGTTATCTCCCTACGCTTGTTGCTACCTCCTCTCTGCGTGCGTATCACAGGTGGAGTAGCGACCCTGGGAGACACTGTCCAGGGCTTCACAACCAGGGAGGCATACAGACAGGTTCAGCAGACCATTGGTAAGGCATACACAGTATGTTTCGGATACCACCTTGTCCATCTCCACCATCTTGACCTTGGGAAGAGGACCAGAGTGGATTTATAGCCATAACAAGAAACGACAACTACAGGAGCTGTGCCAGCTTCGATAGATTGAATATCAGACCATGGACACTCGGTCGGATTTGATGAAGGAATTAGTTCATTGGGATGCCCAGAACGTTGTTGAGGACGACAAAAATTCCGCTGAAATGGACCCAGAGGAATTGCTAGAGCCAGGACCCTGTGCCAGTCTGGAATCTACCTAGTCAACCTGCAGCTCGAATATAAGAGTTGTTGGTTGCATTGGGACCTGGAGCCTCAAGTAGTGAAAGACCTTTTGTAATGGAATCAGTTTTAATAATAATAATAAATTTATTTCTATAGCGCCAACATATTCCACAGCACTTTACATTATAGAGGGGACTTGTACAAGTTTTGGGAGTTCCAGTACCCCTACAGCCAGCATTGGACCCTAACCCCATGGTAGTCACCCAACAAGGAACACAACTCCACTACAGAGACGTGCCAGTGTTTAATGAGTCCAACACCGAAGTCGATGAACATCTGCAAGATTTTGAGACTTTAATGCTGATGCACCAGGTGTCCGTAGCTGATTGGGCTGAATACCTGTGGACTACTTTGACTGGTCGGGCACGGGATGCTGCCCGGTCACTTGCACCTCAATACTGCCAGGATTATGGAACTATTAAGGATTCCCTGCTGGCACTTTTTACTATCACTCCCGAGAGATATCACACCAAGTTCCAGACATTGTCTTGCCAGAGGGTCTCCTATGTAGAATTTGGCAGTCAACTCCGCAGACACTGCAACCGCTGGCTTGATGGTAGGGCTGCCCACTCTGTTGCTTGAGCAACTTATGGAGAAGATGGCCCCAGAAATTAGAGAGTGTGTAGCCAACCTGAAGCCAGACACTCCAGAGCAAGCAGCCCGATTGGCTGACGAATTTACAGCCAACCGACTCCGCTGGAGACCCAATATGCCCACCAATCCAAGAAGACCCTTCAACCAAAGATTTGACCGACCACCAGAACCAAGGGTTACCAACAGTACCCGTGAGTTGCCCAACCTACGGCGCTGCTATACATGCAGGCACCTTGGACACATTGCCAAAGATTGTTTCCAAGGCCGGGGCCCCATTCCTGGAGCCCGTCTGCCAGCTCAGCCAATCAACATCTGCCAACACAAGCCAGCAGGGTCAGAGAGCTGCTATTTCCAGGATACACCAGCAACAATGATATATCCCATCCATACTACACAGCGGGATGGCCATCCTACACTAGCCAACCTCCTATGCCACATCCAGCCGGTCAAGGTCAGTGATATCCAGGCTCAGGGACTTTGGGACACTAGGTCCTCCATCACACTGGTCAGCCCAGACATTGTCCCACCTGAACACTATTTACCAGGTCGCCAAGTGAACATTTCCCTGGCTGGAGGTCAGCGCTTGGATATCCCTCTAGCCCGTGTGCAGCTGGACTGGGGTACTGACCAGGGAGAGGTTGAAGTGGAACTCATGGACGGCCTCCCCACACCTGTTATTTTGGGAAATGACCTCGGACAAGGACTGTCCAGCCAGTTTGTTACTGTCATCACCCGAAGCCAATCCAAGAAACACCCTGATGTGGATCCTTCTGCCACCCATCCCGAGGATAACCGATACTCCAAGACTCCATCAACCCCCTCTGAGCCTACGGCAGTGAGTACACTTGACCAGACTGTTGCCATTGCATCATGTCCAGAGAAACCCTGAACCCGTGTCCATCAGTTCGTGGTGTCTCAGCAGTATCGGCCCCAACCAACTAACTAATGTTCCTGCAGCTGGGCACATGAGGGGGAGAAAGACCCAGGCTCGACTACTGCGTAGTTTCTTTTGGCCAAAGGTCGCCCAAGAGATGCGGAAATACCGAGCCTCTTGTCTGGTTTGTCAATGGATGGGGAAACACCCTGTTGTGCCCCACTTCAATCCTTGCTCTTCCAGAGGGTTACCATCGATTTAGTGGGTCCTTTAGCAGTCCCCAGCCGCAGCTGAAAGAAGTTCATTCTCACCCTGGGTGACTTTGCCACCCGCTATCCGTTGGCCATTGCCTGGTCATCCATAGATGCAGAGCACATGGCTCATGCTCTACTGGACATTTTTAGTAGAGTAGGATTTCCACAGGAGGTACTGACTGAACAGCGGACCCAGTTCAAAAGCGAGCTGATTCAGACCCTCTGGGAGAAACATGGTGTCCAGCCCATGCGTACCACCCCCTACTAGCCCAAAACTAATGGGCTGTGTGAGCGTTTCAGTGGAATGCTCAAGCAGGTCATTAGTCGGTATGTGGAGTCCGAGGGAGGGGACTGGAAGAAAAACCTGCAGCAGCTCCTGTTCGCATACTGGGAGGTGCCACAGGATTCTAGCGGGTTCTCTCCTTTTGAATTGCTGTACGGCCGAAAAGTACGAGGGCCATTAGAGTTAGTAAAAGAGAGTTGGGAGGGTACTTTTCCCACAAAAGAGATTCCCATTCTGGAGTGTGTCCAAAAGTTTAGGGAGAAGATGAGGTACCTCATGGCCTTAGCCCATGGGAATTTAGAAATAGCTCAGGAAAGGCAATGACGGTGTTACAACCGTAATGCCAGATTGCAAGAATTTACCTGTGGACAGAAGTTTCTAGTTATAGTACCACTACGCAAAAACAAGTTGCAAGCTATGTGGGCAGGTCCGTTCACCATCACCAAGAAATGCGGGGAGACTGACTTCACTGTGCCTTTGGATTGAGCAGGTGTTCGTGAATGGACCTATCATGTTAACAGGCTAAAAGCTTGTGAGGAAAGGAAAGTTACCAACCTAGCAGTTTGTTGTCCCCCTTTTGATGACACAGATCAGGACCAAATTCGGGAATTATTTGTGGAATCCAAAAGAGGAATGGGGGTAGCAGATGTCCCGTTGGGGGAGCGGCTTGGTCCATCACATAAGCAACAATTAACAGGACTGCTTGGGACATATGGCTCCCTGTTCACGAGTCAGCGTGGTCAAACCCCCTTGTCCCAGCATCATGTCAACACAGAGGTAGCCTTTCCACTCAGGAAAACAGCCTACCGGGTGACACCTCCAGTGTTGGCAATGATGAAGGCCGAATTGGATGAATATGGGGGTCATAGTTCCTTCTCATAGCCCATGGGCAGCCAGTGCAGTGTTGGTGCCCAAGAAAGACAAGAGTACTAGCTTCTGAGTGGACTCAATGAGGTCACTGTTACTGACGCATACCCCATGCCTTGGGTAGACAGATTAGGAGGATCTCGGTTCATATCTACCATCGATTTAAGCAAGGGATACTGGCAGATCCCACTCACAAAAGAGGCTCAAGAGAAGTCTGCATTCATGACCCCTTTTGGCCTTTATAAATTTACCAGCATAATATTTGGGATGAAGAATGGCCCGGCTACCTTCCAAAGGATAGTGGATCAGTTACTAGAGGGATGTCAGGGGTATGCCCGAGGCCTACCTGGATGACATCGCTATCTTCATCAATTCCTGGGAAGAGCATTTTCAACATGTATCACAGGTGCTACAGAGGGTAGCAAAAGCCCAGCTTACCATCCGACCTGACAAGTGCCGGATGGGGATGGCTGAGGTACTATACCTTGGACATCGGGTAGGAAGTGGGTGCATTCGTCCTGGACCTGCAAAAGTAGAAACCTTTTACTCAGTGCCCTCGCCTAGCAAACCAAAAACAGGTACATGCCTTTCTAGGGACCGCAAACTATTATCGAAAGTTTATCCCCAATTACAGTACAGTAGCAAAGCCCCTCACTGACCTTACCACTAAACGATATGCCCACAATCTCATCTGGACAACAGAGTGCGAGTCTGCATTCCTCCAGTTGAAAACCCAGCTAGCCCAAAGCCCAGTCCTGACTGCTCCTGACTTCCGCCATTGGTTCATTGTTCAAACAGATGCATCGGACAGTTGATTGAGAGCCATACTCAGTCAAGTGGGGGACGATGGTCAAGAACTCCGGATAGCTTACAATTTCTGGAAGCTGTTGGACCGGGAGAAACAATACGCCACAATAGAAAAAGAATGCTTGGCCATAGTCTGGGCCTTAAAGAATTTGCAGCCCTACCTCTACAGCAAGGAATTCACAGTCATAACCAACCATAACCCTTTAACTTGGATTAAATTGGACTGCTGGGAACAACGGACGTTTACTCAGATGGAGTCTGGCTTTACAGTCCTATAATTTTTCTGTCTCCCATAAAAAGGGCAAAGATCATGGGAATGCCGATACACTGTCTAGACAAGTAGAGAAGGATGACCGGAAGCCTATCACGTCTGTTTAATTAAGAGGTAGCAATGTGAAGAAACCAGATTGACCAGATTGTATCTTAATTTCCCAGATAACTATGTTTTTGCAAACCAAGAAGAATTGACATGCAAGCTGATATACCATTTAACATACTGTGTAAGTCTGTAACAGTGACTTGCAAGCTGATATACCATATACCATAGTGTGCGTTTATCTTTTACTATTGATGTCTGCTGATATGCTAATTGTGCATTGTATTCTGGTACCAGTTTGTTGACTTCGAAAGTAGATAGGGAAAGACTGTGAGGGTGGACTGAAGGACACTTGGTAAATCTAAAAATAAATCATATGCCTCAGGTATTAAAGAGAATTTTTTCTTCTAATTGGTGTCACTCTTCAGGATCTCAGCTGAGGGTACATCGGACCCGGCTGAAAGAAGACAGGACTGCTCTCGGTTATCTCCCTACACTTGTCATTACCTCCTCTCTGTGTGCATATCACAGGTGGAGTAGCGACCCTGGGAGCTCGGGAATAACATCTTCCATTATCCCGGTGAGTCAGCAGAAGGGTGAAACCCTGTAATGTGCACCATCTTGGGGTAATTGCTGGGATTGTTCTGTTTGGTATTGGGTGTTGTGGTTCAATAAATTATTGAATTATTGCACCACTGTTTTACCCTTACCCTGCGTTGTCTGTGTAGTGTTCCTCCCATGAGGCGAGAGAGTGGGCGTTCAGTGGTATGAGTTCTGGTACATGCAGTCTTGCTAAAGGCAGCTGGGCCAGTGGACGAGAGCACCCACTGACCACGTTTCTCCATATAGGTGCTGGCCATACATTAAACCGGAAAATCTAATTACAGGTTCTCTTTAGTTTTCAAGTATTAAATCATAACAGAGCACCAAGGCTTTCATACCAAAAATGCTGTACTAAGCTTGGCAATGTAATAATGTACTAATGGCGTTTCTGGTGATGTATTACTGCATTGACGGTGGTTCTGATGATGTTTTACTGCACTCACAGTGGTTCTGGTGATGTATTACTGCACTGACTGTAGTTCTTGTGATGTTTTTCTTTACTGACTGTTTCTGGTGATGTATTACTACATTGAAGGAAGGTCTGGTGATATGTTGACAGTGGTTCTGATGAAGTTTTACTGTACTGATGGTGGTTATGGTGATTTATTACTGTACTGATGGTGTTTCTGGTGAAATAGTAGTGTGCTGACGGTGGTTCTGGTGATTTAGCCATGTAGATGATGTAATATTTAATTTATGAAACATGATACTAAAAAATTATAAGATCAGTGTGCTGGTCTAAAAATACAACTGTCTGAATGTCTGTCAGCTGAATAAGAAGTCGAATAAAGCCCCATGTACTATAGTCAGCTGTCCGATTGTGCAGCCATCAGCTATCTCGCCAAGCTCTCCCATATACAAGAGTGCTCATTCTGCCAAGCGTTCCTGTGTTCCCTATGAGAGCTGCTGTTGGACATCTCTGGCAGCAGCTTATCACTTTGAGAACAAAAAGGATCTACAGTCCAAAATGGGACATTCTGGATTCTTAATTCCCCTGAAAATCATCAATCAGAGGCCCCCATACACATTGGACTGTCAGTAGAACCTGTGGATATCGGCGGGTTTGGAAAAATTTAGTTTAATGTGTATGGGGGTCTTAACTATTATTTGAAGGGTATGGGTACTGTCAGAGTATGTACAAACGACTTCTTGTAGACTTCTGTGAATCTGTGAAGTTATTCAGATGGAAGACTCTTTAGGACACATATTTGTCATTTTGTCCTGAAGTAACTTTTTTTTTTGGGTCGCCTCATCCAATATCATTTTAGTCATCGTTTTTTTATAATTTATTTTTGTAAATGGACCAGTCACTTCTTTCAGCCGCTTCATGTCTTGGGAAACATGAAGTGGTTAAAAAAAACCTCAAAAGGCTGAACATATGATCAGCGATTTATCTTCCAGTGTATGAGTTCATTCTTTTTAGCATATATTTAGTATATTTAGTACTTTTTCAGGCGGGTTACAGAGCGGATCTGCCAGAAAAAAACGCTGTGTGCACATGCCCTTAGTCTAACTGATCAGTAGGGGGCGTGACCACTTATAGTGCCTAGGGCAGCATAAATGCCAAATACGCCCCTGCAGATAGCCCAAAATATCAAATGAGTCATGCTGGCAGAAATGAAGAATAATCAGGGAATTCTCTGAACATTATCCAATCAGTCCGAGGCTGCCCATTCTTCATTTTTGATTTTTTTAAATGAAAAGTGTCAGAAGGCTAATGCCTTCCTAAAATACCCCACTTTTTAGCAAAATTCAGGACAGAAATTCTGGGTAATGTGATTCCAGCATGCAAAACAAGATCTCTCAACCCTCCACAGACCTCACAGTATGAAGAACAAGCTCTCATGTGTTATCATGAGATCTCATTCTTTACGATAACACATTGCTGCCGCATATTTTCTCATGATAGCACACAATATCTTGGTCTTTCACAGAAAGGAGGGCCAGGGAGGCTTGTGCAATCCTGCTCTTTATGCCAAAGTCCCCCAACAGAAGTTTGTGCCCATCTTTTACTAGAAAGTCTTGTCCTTTTAGAGGGTATTATGGACCCTTCTGGCCACTTCTGCTAATGAGTGAAATTTAGAAAAATCAACAGTCTGAGGGTGTTAGTCCTAAAATAAAAGAGCAGCCCAAGACCAGTGTTAGGTACTCTTTAAGATAAATAGTGTGTTTGTGTGAAAAAGCATAATTAGGGCTCTACCCTCATTTTTTGCTTGTTGTTTAATCTGACAGTAAGTGTTACATTTCCTACAGTAACACCATAGGGGAAGGTAAAGTGGTGGTCTGAGTTACTCAAGTCTTGGACAATCATTCCTACTACCTGGTTTATGATTTGAAGGCTGTTAATGAGGTCCCTGAGCTTATTACACCTATATTGTCAAATCATCATACCTTATTGGCACAAATTCCCTATATTTCATAGCAATTGACTTAGCAAATGCATTATTATCTGTGCCACTTTCGCACATGGTCATCAACAGTATACATGGACGATGTTACACACATGGTCATCAACAGTATACATGGACGATGTTACAGTCTGTAGTGTTCAGATGACTAGAAGAACATGTCATCAAATGTTTCTTTGATGATGTGCTCTTCTTGTCACATGACTGCTGCAGCCAATCACAGGTTGCAGCGGTACTATGACTTGTGCACAAAACGGGCATTGCTTCTGTAGTCAACGCAGACCTTTGTGGCTACTTGCACTGGGTCTGCTGGCATAGGCAATCGTTGTTTATTTGATGCACATCCATGCCTTAATTTTTTTTATATCACACAAGCCTTTGGAGCATTACATGGTTGCAATTGAATTCAATGTGCTTCCTATGCAAACAGCATAAATGCCAAGTCCTACAGAGCTATTGATAGTTGTTCTAATTTTTATCTCAAACTTTGGGGCTGAAATCAGGGACCTGAATCTATCAGCTGAACATGGACAAGCAGTATTTAACAAAGTGTTGTCTACCTACAGTATATGAAGACTCTTAAAGAGAATCTGTCAGCAGGATTTCACCCACAAATCATTTATATGAGCATGTAGCTCTTTCAAAGACAAGTCCAGTAATACTAGTTCAGTATTTAAATTGATATGCAGATGAGGCTGAAGTACTACGGTAGATCTGAATCCTCTATCACAACAGCTCTGTTCCCTGTGCAGAGCAACCTCCTCCTACTTGACTGACTGCTATTTTGCCTCAAGTCACACTATCACACAGGCAGGGGTGAACCTGGCCTCTGTGCTGCCTGAGGCGAACTGAAAAACGGCGCCCCCCCAACATGAGGGAGAAAGGCTGCGGCGCGCGCAGCGGCAATTTTTAGGCCACGCCCCGACCACACCCATTTCACAAC
>VIAB01007477.1:64038-81218 GCA_009801035.1 Oophaga pumilio | reverse complement strand
ATATATAATATTCACTTATATTTGTCTTATGTGTGTAAACATTATATTTAAACATGGTATGTAATGATATTATGGTCGTCAATGGTGAATGAAAAAGAGGTTGAACAAGGAAATATCACAATTATTTTTTTTTTAAAATAATATATCTTTATTTAGCTTACAAATCCGCCTACAAATCCGCATGAAAAACTGCATCAAATCCGCATAAAAAACGCATCAAAACTGCATCAAATCCGGGAGGAATTTCAACTGCATTTTCTGCCAAGAGAGGCAGAAACCGCGCAGAAATTTCCACAAGAAAATCCGCTGCCGGTTTTTGAACGCAGGTGATTCCACATGTGTTCACCGCACCCTATACATTGGATGGTGATATTTATCTTGTGGAGACTGAGCGTCTCCGTAAGATAAATAGACATGCTGCAGTCTGGAAAGACGCGCCACAAGTCCGTTTACGCAGGGAAGCAACGGGTGTCCCTGCATGAATAGTCCACTAGGCTGTAACATCTGGCCGCTGCTGGTTGGATGCTGCGGATGTACACAGCGTACAACTCGCAGCGTTTACTGACTGTGGGAAAATACCCTTATAATAATACCCTTAAATATCTGGCCTGTAGGTAACTATTTTTAAGGTTATGTGTACATGATGCGGATTTGTTGCGGATCCACAGCGGTTTTTATTCATGGAAAACCGCAAAGGATTCCTAAAACAAGGTTAATCTATGAGAATCCAGAATTGTTGTGCACATGATGTGGAAAATTCCATCCTGATTCGCAGCGTATTATTTTCCGCAGCATGTCAATCCTTTTTGTGGATCTGCAGCGTTTTTCATCTATTGACTTCCATGGAGTCAGTCAAATCTGCAGCAACAACACAGGTGTAAAAAGGTTTGCGAATTTACTGTGGATTTGATGCGGATTTGGTGCCAAAAAACGCAATGGATTTGTAAAAGGAAATAATGTCAGAAGGAGGAAGAGTTTGTGGACAGAGAATCTAGAATGGAGCCTACAGTATCTTGGTTGAAGCACATCAACAATGGAGCTTTAAAAAAAAGAATTAATAAATCTTTATTTACCTTACAAATCCATAAATAAATCCAAAAACAAATCCGCATTTAAATCAGCATCAAAAACGTATGAAATCCGCACAAAAAACGCTCGGAATTTCCACTGCGTTTTTTTTTCAAGAAATGTAGAAATCACGCAGAAATATCTGCAAGCAAATCCGCAACGTGTGCACATAGCCTAACAGCAAACTGGTGTCAATAACTTTGCTAAGGCTATGTGCGCACATTGAGGATTTGCTTGTGGAAATTTCTGTACGGTTTCTGCCTCTCTTGGCAGAAAACGCAGTTGAAATTCCACATGATTTAATGTGGTTTTGATGCATTTTTGATGCGATTTTTCACTCGGATTTGTATGCTGATTTGTAAACTAAACAAAAATATATTATTTTAAAAAATCTAATTTCCTTGTTTAACCTCTTCTTTTTCAGTGTCCATTGAAGATCATAATATCATTACATACCATATTCAAATATAATGTTTACACACACAAAAGAAATATAAGTGAATATTATAAATATATATACATATATTATAGATATAATATATATATTATATTACATACCGTATTTTTCGGACTATAAGACACACTTTTTCCCCCCAAAAATAGTGGGGAAAATGGGGGGTGCGTCTCATAGTGCAAGTGCAGGCTTCCCAGGGGTTGGGGCAATGGTATAGCCATGGCAAAGGTGCGGTGATGCTAAGGCTCGGTGTCAGCGGTGCAGAGTGCAACTGAGCAGGGTCCCTTCCTCAGAATCATGGCGGGAGAAATGTGTCCACAGCGGGCAGAGTCAAGTGCATCATCCGGTTTCCCTGGGCCATCTTCCTGAAGCTGTGGGCCGCCGGGGCATGCGCAAATTGAGATCTTGACTTCAGGAAAATGGTCGCTGGAGGCCACCCGTGCACAGATTGAGATCTCTTCAGCCATTTTTCTGAAGCCGAGATCTGCCGAGATCTCAGTCTGCGCTCACGCAGCCTCAGGAAGATGGTTGCAGTGAAACCGGTGATACTGTCGGCTCTCCCCGCCGTGGACACCAGGCAGCGGCGTCGCCACATATCTGCTGCCGGCATCCTGATTAAAGGACCTTTCTCAGGTGCACTCCGCACCACCTCCTGCCACCACCCACCACCAGACCTCTGCCTCATCGATGACACCGGACCCGCAGCATCGCAGCACCGCCACCGGCATCCTGAGGAAGGGACCATGCCTCCTGTGACCCTGCTGTACCACCGCCAGCCCTCGGGTGAGAAACCTTAAATTTGGACATTAACACGGATTTTCATCTTATAAAAATATTTTTTCTGCTATTTTCCACCCCAAAATCTGTTCTGCACGTAACATCGCCGTGGGACAATCTGGATTACCTGGACTATAGCGGACAGGGAGTATATGTTGGTTTATTATTTTATATTATTTCTAGGAGACGAGGGCGTCAGGGATTTGGTGTGAGGTGAGGCAACGTTTTGACCTTTCTCAAGCTTTAAAAAACACAGCTAATAATAATTGGAATAAAGTTCAAAGTTTTATAAGGAATATTCTTTTGAGCCTCAGATTTATATGGATTTCTTCTGAATGCCAGTTTCATCTGAAAGAGGTGAGAGTTTAGCAGCCAGCCCATTAGCGGCCACTGACTGACGGCAGTGATCACATGACAATGGCACGCAAGAGTAAACCAGACATACAGTAAGAAGCCTGTGTTCTGGGTTCAGTACTGAACATTACATGTTCGGTACAGACTCCAAACTTTACAATTCGGGTTTGCTCATCCCTGCATCTGAAGTATTTGCATGCTCAGGAGAAATTGAATAACATATTTTGTGTTCAATTTTCTCCTAATATCCCTTTTGTAAATTGAAAACTTGAGGCCAAAGTAACATCTAGTGGAAAAAATGGTTATTAGCCATTGACCCAGCTCAATGTTATAGAATTCTGTTAATTGCTTGAGTGTTAAAATGCTCACTACACTGCTAGATGAATTCCTCAAGTGGTGTAGTTTCCAAAATGGGGTCAGTTGTGGACAATTCTGCTGTTTTGGCATGACAGGAGCATCTGTTCCAACTGAAATTGCTCTCAAGAATTTAATTAGCACTCCTTCCATTCCGAGCCCTGCCGTGTGCTCAAACAATAGTATGCTAACACTTATGGTGTTTTGGCGTACTCAGGCGAAATTGCAAAACAAATTTTATAGTTCATTTTCTCCTGTTACTCTTGTGAAAATAAAAAAATTGGGGCAAATGAACATGTTTGTAAGAAAAATTTATTTTTTCATTTTCATGGCTTAACGTTATAAAATTATCTGCAGCACCTGTCAGCTCAAGGTGCTCACTACTACTCTAGATAAGTTCCTTGAGGAATGTAGTTTCCAAATTGAGGTCACTTCTGGGAGTTTCCACTGTTTGGGCACATAAAGGGCTCTGAAAATGCGACATGGCGTCTGCTTTCTTTTCCAGCCTATTTTTCAAAAGTCAAATGGCGCTCTTTTCATTCCGAGCCCTGCCGTGCACTCAAATAGTATTTTTCCACCATATATGGGATATTGGTGTACTGAGGAGAAATTGCACAACAAATGTTACAGTTTATTTTCTCCTGTTACCCTTTCAAGAATGCAAAATTATGGTCCAAGGCTGGTTTTACATTTGCGTCTTTGTGCGCAGTGTTTCATCCGCATGCGTCATGCATACATATATTTAATATGGTGTACACAGGGACATGCGTTTGCATCAGTTCACATACGTTTGCATATGCATGAGTCTTTTCGCAGTGTGCGTAAGTGTAAGTGTCCGGCGAACGCAACATGTTGCATTTTGCGAGGTGTCAATTATGCACTGCCATACGCATGCGAATGGAGTGCGTCAAAACAACGCATTACAGTCTATGGGAACGCAAGCGTATGCAAGGACATGCATACGCTTTGCGTTCGATACGCATGAATACTTTTAATGGGTTGAGCCTGGAAGTGATACTCCATCTGCTAATTGCCAGCCCTATAAAAGGAAGTGTGGACACTGCAAGGCCATTACTCTCTGGCCTCTGTGGATGTTAGCATCAGCCTGATATGTAAGTATGGAAGCTTTGAAAATGTCTGTCTCTGCAGTTTTTACTCTGTACTAATTATTTTTTTATGTTCCTTGCAGACTGTCTACTGCTCCGGTCCTTCTGCTGCGGTTCTTCTGCTCTGGTCCTGCTGGTGCAGTCCTGGTGCTGCTGTTGGACTACAGGCTGTAAGTATTGGTGTCAATTTTTTGGGGGTTTTGTTTTGCTCTTGACAAGTTTAATTTTTCTTCTTTGCTTTCTGTAGTGCTTCACTTATGCTGCCGTCCCTGGTGCTCCGGTCCTGCTGCTCCGATCCTGGTGCTGCTGTCCCTGTTGTTGTGCTGCCTGACTACTGCGCTGTTGGACTACTGCCTGTAATGTAAGTATTGGTGTCTTTTTTTTTGACTCTTAACAAGTTTAATTTTTCTTCTCTGTTTTCTGTAGTGTTTCACTTGTGCTGCTGCCTGCGATTACGACATGTCCTCAAGTGAATCATTCCAGGGTGGACATGACAGTAATTATGTAAGCACATTTGATGTACTGTTTGGTATGTATTGACTGTCAATACTATAAATGTGAATCATGTATTTTCTTTACAGGTACCTTACAGTGGGGAAGAGCAACAGCAGTCAAGTGGAAATGAATCTTCCCAGAGTCGTCCGCCTCAAGCTTCTGAGAAGGAAAGACGGGGTGTAAGCACTGTTTTCATTATCAGAGTTGTAATTTAAGTTTTTGTCAGTTTTACTTACCAATTTTTTTTTCTTTTTTTTCTATAGGTTCCACAACATGATCGCAAACCAGAGATCGATAATAACACTCTTATTCAATCAGTGTAAGAGCGAGCAGCGTTGTGGGACCCCCGCGATCAGAACCATTCTGACGCAGTCTTGATTCGACGACTCTGGGAAGAAGTGGCAAGATTGCTGCTGGATGATTGGGACCGTGCCACGCCACATTCCAAAAAGAATTTTTGTAAGTATTTCAATGTTGTCTGATGCAGCAGTGAACCTGAAAATGTATGTGCATTGTTTAACAATTTTTTCTTTTTTTTTTTCCCCTTCACAGTGAAGAGTATAAAAGTCCGTTGGCGTTCGATGAAGGATCGCTTCAACAAGGACTTGAGAGAGGAGATTCGGGTTTGAAGTGGTGCTGCTCAAAGGCTGAGAAAATACAAATATCACCGACAGCTTGCGTTTCTGAGGCCTGCATTTGATCAGCGAACGTGAGTATCTTTTGTGTTGTGTAATTTAAACTTTTTATTGTTTTTACTAATATTTTTCATTTATTTTCCACACAGAACCTGGAGCAGCACAGCAGAACCTGGATCATCCTCCAGTGGCCCTTCATTAACCAGCCAACGAACCGGCCCAATCCCAGTCATCCACCAGCGATGGAGCAACCAGGCAGGCTTCACAGGCTGGGATCAGGCAGCCGGTCCATCTAGTTTTTCCCTCTCTCACTGCTTTATTTGGGTCTGCTCATCAGCGGCAGAGGGCCTGGGAGAGGCAAGTTTTGCCCGAGTTTGAGTACTAGGGTCGATCTTCTGGGATGAGATTAAGGCGATTGTAGACAGAATGGATAGTAGGTTCACTCTGTTGCACACAGTATTCCAGGACTTCATAAAAAGCCTTAACCGTCTGGAAGCCAACCAAGAGAGGAATGGTGCGTGACGGAAATTCCACCGCCTAATCTCCAGCTGAATGTGATGCAGGCCTGCCAAGTTACTTACAACCAGGCATTACAGCAGCTGTCCCGATATCAGCAGCAGGTACCACCTTCCTTCCATACAGGTAAACAAGGGCCAGCACAGCAGCAATGGCAGAATCCTTCAGCACCCTTCAACACCTCATAAGGACTAGGATACCCGTCGGCTAACCAGCGCAAGTGCCGTTTCCACCACCACCACCGCTGGACTTCAGAACAGCACCCAGCTTCACCACACAGCCGCGTTCAAGTGCCACCATGCAACGGAGTGAAGATATGACATCTACATCTCAGCCAAGTGAAGCACCCCAGGACTGGAGCCAAGCAAAATGGCTAGAAATCCAACCCACTACCTCAACCCTCACCTGTCCTAACACCTCAACCCTCACCTGTCCTCCTACTTCAACACTCACCTGTCCAACCACCTCAAACCTCAACTGTCCCTGATTCTCCATTTACAAGTGTGTCCCCACCTTATGCTTCTTCTGTCCCTTCCAATGTGTCAAAGCCTTCCAATTTGTCAATCCTTTCCACTTTGTTTGCCTCTCCTATTGTGTCCTCTTCCCCCAATGTTTCATCTGCTTCCAATGTGTCTGACCCACTCCTCCAAGTATCTGCCACTTCCCCTGTAACCACTTCCCCAACCACTCCTAGCCAATCATCCCAGCCCAACAACCCCCAGGTCCAAAATGTCACACCATTGGGCAGAACAAGAAGCAGACATTGCAGACATTAATTTTTTTCAAAAATGTATTAATGTTGAAATAAACATTGGTTTTAATTTTGATAATAAAACACTTTTTTTGTTTCACAATCACTGTCTCTGTCCTTTATTTATGTCTTTATTTAAACATGTGTGTAGTAACTGGTGTTACACTCAATGGGTTTTGTAAAGGTGTTACGTAAGCAAACCTAACAGGTACAAACATAGCAGGTACATTTCATTTACACCATTTCATCTTGCCATACAAACGTCCAATATCAGACACAAAGTAGGCAGCAAATTTATCTCTTGTTTGGGCAACTGCCACTGTAGTCCTCATAGGGTGATCATGGTAATCATGCAATGTGATAGTAGCAGGTTCCTCTATGTTGGGTCGATTTTTAGCCAGGATGTAGTTGTGAAGAACCACACACACCTTTACAACCTGATCAATAGTGTCAATTTTAAGATTAATGGATGTTCCCAAAATGCGCCATTTTGACATCAGCAATCCAAAGGCGCACTCAATGTCAGAGTTTTTGAAAATCTGCGAGTCATTTCCTCGTAAAAACGAGCCAATGTCCATGGCAACAAATCAACACTCAGCATCTGCAATAGCCATTAAGACTATAGAGAAGTATTTTTTATAATTGTAATACACTGATCCACTGCCAGCAAGTTTCACAATCCTAATATGTTTGCAGTCCACAGCCCCCAAACAGTTGGGAAAATTACAAATTTCCATGAATTTGGCATCATTTTCCATCCATAGTTCAGTTGTGTGTTGGGGGAGGAATTCTCAGTGCAGAACCTCACATAACGCACGGCATGTTTCACCAACAATCCCAGAAGGCGTGAATACTCCAATCCTGAATTGGAAATGTAACGATGATAATGTCTCTCCACTAGCCAGGAATCTGCGGAAAAGAAAATGAGAAACAAAAATTAGTACACTGCTTAAGATTAGGGATAGGGTTAGGGATAGGGTTAGTGATAGGGTTAGTGATAGGGTTAGGGATAGGGTTAGGGATAGGGTAGGGTTAGGGTTATTTGTGACAGGAGTTTCTTTTTCAACACTACGTACCTCAGGGTGACCAAAAGACGTTCCTCAGCAGGAATTGCTCGAAGGAGCTGTGTGTCCTGCCTGCTGATGGATCCTCTGACACGTTGTAGCAAGTGTTGTGACATTCTTGTGTAATCAAAAAATTTCTCTGGGTTTTCACACAGCTCAATATACAATGAGTGGTAGGCTCCACGGCTTCCTCGGACTTCGACAATGGGGTGTTGCCAATACCGATGATGACAATAACGTCTTCTCCGTCTTTCATCTACTTATTTGTTCTTGACAAGCCACAGTAAAGGCATGAGCCAATTTCAAAGACAAATCCAGATTAAGCATGAAGCTCGCTAATAAGATCCATCTTTCAGCTAGAAACAGCATCAAAAGAATAGGATTTCATCAGTGCAGTGTGTCTATATATTGAAATCCCATGAGACATACCCATAGGTTGTCTGGTGTCAAGGCAATTGTACTGGCAAAGCATTGGGAATATCGAAGGTATGCGCATAAGAAACGCAAACGCATGCAAAAACGCATACCAAGGCATGCACACGCAGCCTTTCTTGTGAAAGATCCAGATAAAAAGCTGTGTTTGCATGCGTTTTTGCATGCATTTGCGCATACAGATTATACGCTGCACACACAAACGAAAATGTGAACCTAGCATTAATAAACATTTTTGTGTAAAAAAAATTAAAATGTTCATTTTTCCTTTCACATTACTTTAATTCCTATGACGTACCTAAAGGGTTAATGCACTTCTTGAATGTGGTTTTGTGCACTTTGAGGGTTGCAGTTTCTAAAATGGTGTCATGTTTGGGTATTTTCTGTCACATAGACCCCTCAAAGTCACTTCAAATGTGAAGTGGTCCCTAAAAAAAAAATTTTGTAAATTATTCTGCAAAAATAAAAAAATTGCTAATAAATTTTTAACCCTTCTAATTTCCTAACAAAGAATAATGTTTAAAAAATGATGCAGATATAAAGTAGACATGGGAAATATTATTTACAAATATTTTTTTGACAGCATGACTGTCGAAAATTTTTACTAATATAAAGATTAAAAGTTGGAAAATTGCGAATTTATCAAAATTTTCACCAAATTTTCAATATTTTCACAAATTCCATCTAAATTTACTACTAACATAAAGTACAATGTGTCATGAATAAAACATTCTCAGAATCACTGGGATTCAAATCAGGGTTGCAGAGTTATTACCAAATAAAGTGACACTGGTCAGAAGTGGAAAAATTCGCCAGGAAGGTGAAGAGGTTAATCGGATATATGTGCATACGTTTTATAACAACAAAATATGTTTACATTTAGTTTGCTACATCTTCTTTCCACATTAGTCTTTTTATATATTCTAGGGCAAAATGATAATAGATTTCTAGATTTATTTTAGGCAATGAATAAAAGTGTTTAAAATATATGATTTCAATTTCTGTCTCTCAGTACTAACCATGGGTGCCTTGACTTCATAGATATGAGTTACCTTGGGACATATGCAATAATTACACCCTTACTAAGAAGCATATTGGAACATTCAGTAGCTCTCATATTTCCTGTAGCTACAGTCCTTAAGATCAACAGTAGAGCATCATTTTTTGGCGTTTGATATTTTACTATTATTTATCTAAATGTCTAGAAAACCATTAGATGAGACTAAATAGCACAAAAAGTTCATAAACTCATGGATCATGATGACTGCGCGTCTTTGGAACACCACAGTGACATCAACATGACTTTAGTACATTGGCTCACATGAGATCAGTGTACCAGCAGCTAATTTATATCATGCCTGAGGCATCTAAAGCAGAGATGCATCAGCACAAAGCTAGAGCTATTTTTCCCACTAATGCAATTTGTTTTACTAACTGTATAATTCAGGTTGTACGATTACCGTACATTTTAAAAGTCACTTGCATATGCTGCTTACTTTATGCTAAACAATGAAAAACTGAAGTATCAGTTGAATCGATTGGCAGGTTGCTTCCAATACCTGAGTGGCCAATATTTTTTTCAGCAGCTAACAGCTTTTCAAACAATCATAGAAAAAAAGGAATGTTCTGAAAATGGCCAATTTCATGCCATTTTTCATTTTGCGCTTTCATTTTTCAGCCACCTTCTTCCAAGAGCCATAACATTTTTATTTTTAATTAATTGAGATAGATGGGGGCTTTTTTTGTGTGATGAGCTGTAGTTTGGATAGTTTTTTATTGTGTTTTTTGGGGAAGTGCAGTGACTGAAAAATGTCAATTCTGGTGTATTAATTTTTTTTCTCCGTGATGTTCATGATATGGGTTATATAACTTTATATTTTCAAAAATTTGAGTTTTACACGTTATTTTTGCATTGGGAAAAGGAGGACATTCAAACGGTTATAATTTTTTATATTATTAAAAACGTTCAAAAATATTTTTAAAATGTTTACTTTAGTATTTATTTCCACTGGGGGACTCACTTAAACCTATGATCATGTAATTGCTTGTATGATATACTGCAATAAAGTTTAATGTGCAGTACTACATAAAAGAATTAAGGATTCTTTATGAAGTCCAGGATGTGGCTTCATAGTTGTAAATGATGGTGGCAATGTGAGCCTTCAGTAGGCAACCCACTGGCACCTCAAATTTGAGTTGCGGCGGTCAATTGGTGCTCATACTATAAAACAAGGCAATCACAACCATTTTAATGCTGCTGCCAAAGCTTTGCAGTAGCATCTAAATACCTTTGTTACCACAACTCTGAAAGGGGTCCTTCAGTTTTAACACTTCCTTACCCTATGTCTTATTAGAACATACTCCAATAGGCCACACCATTAAAACTATGTGGCTAATATTGTGTTGAACCACCTCAGGCCTTAAAAAAAGCCTTGATCACTATTGCAGAGCCGTTACAAGACCTCTGAAGGTGTCTGTGGTACTTGGCACCAACATGTTAGCATCAGATGTGTTATGTCCTGTAAGTTATCCTTGGATAAAATAAACGTTTTAGAATTTGAACTCTGCCATGTTCCTAAAACCAGTCCTAAACATTTTGTTCAGTACAGTAGGATGTATTATCCTGCTAAATAAGGGTAATGCCATTAGGAGACACTTGCCAAAAAGAAATTAGTTGATATGAAAAAATGTTTAGATAATTGCCTGGTATGTGTCAAAATGGCATTCACCTAAATAATAGGACACAATGTTTCCCATAGGCTGCCTAAGACATTACACTACCCCTGCAGGCTGGCCTTCTTCAGATTGCGGATAATTACCTGGATGTCTACCTGATGTAAATTAAAAAATGACTCATTACACCAGGCCACTTTCCTCCATTGCTTTACTGTCCAGTTCTGATGCTCATCTGGCTGATGATCATGATCTTGTGGACAGTTCATTGGTTATTTTTCAATGTAGAACTTTTCACAGATACAAATCACTGTATGTCAGAAATACTCCACAAGACTTGTCATTTTGGTCATCCAGCCTTCAAAATTTGGCCATTTTTAAAATCACTAAAATCCTTTGGTTTTCCCATTTTTGATGCCTCCAACACATTAACTAAAGAACTGAATGTTTACTTGGCCTATCATATCTCTTCATTTGAAAAAAAAGTAATATGAAGGTGCACAAGTACGCCATGGCCAGCATACAAAAATACTTTATACATACACGATGCGTCAGCACACTGCGATTAATGAATACATGAACTCCACTATTGCTATACCAATTAAAAACGTGAGGTATTGTTTTTAAACATGTACAGCAGTAATATAATTCATGTATTCTTTAATCGTAGTTGCTGACACACAGTATATGAAAATATCACTACATTTGACAAATACAAATGTGACCAGAAGTGTCCGTTAGCCTCCGTCAAAAGAAAATCAACTTTCTCGTGTGAAGTGTTTAACAACTGGTGGAAGCTGATGGACATGTTTGGTCATTTTCACATGCTCCTCCATCGGGCAGCCATTTTATGGACAGAAGTGCTGTCAGTTTCTGAGTAAAGCTGTTGTAATAAGAAAACACAGCCAACGCCTTTCTTACTTATTTTATCTATCAATTTTTTTTAGCTTTGTGACTGATTGAGGTACGCCCTTTTTACGGTACATCTTTAAAACTAATATTGAGTTTATCCTAAATGTCTATTTATTGTGATAATCTAATCGCGTTTACAATTTATTTAATTAAAAAATCTCTACTGTTCTCTCTCTACTCTAACTGCTTTTTTTTGCTGATTTTTTTTTGAGAATCCCCAGTGCATGCTGGGATACTCAAACAGGACTTAATCACCCTGAAATGTAGCGTGATCCGTGATGTCTATTTTAGAGGTTGGCCTAGTCCTTTCTCTACTAAGCATGAGTTGGTTGTCAATTCTAATGTATGCTCAATAGGAGCTCCATGCTCACTGTGCGATATTCTTTTCAGCGCACAGTGACAATGCCCTCCCTCACCAGCTCTAATTAGAAGTGACAAGCAGGCAAGAGAGCACACAGTCGGTGCGCATTTTAAGGAGAGAACATGGCAAGCAGGGACCATCCCTATATCCCAAAAATGACATTCGGTCACTCCTTGCCACGTTCTCTCCTCACGATGTGCACTGACAGAGCGCTCTCTTATCGGCTTGTCTCTTCTCATTAAAGCCGGAGAGTGAGTGCACTGTCACTGTGCACTGAAAAGAATATTTTACAGTGACAAGGAATCTTGCACTGAGCATATTTCAGAATTGATAATTGATACCTGCTCAGTAGAGTAGGGACTAGTCAAGCCCCTGAAATGGACATCACTATTGATGCTTTGTTTCAGGGTGAGGACAGAGGCTGTAATAATGAATGTAGCCCTTGCCCCCTGATGACATCTTGTTTGAGTATCACAGCATTCACTGGGGATTCTCAAGCAAAATCTCATCAAACAGGAAGTAGGTAAAAAAAATAAAGCAATTAGATAGATTAGAGAGGAAATGGTAGGGACTTTTAAATTAAGGTATATTAAAAAAGTGATTAGGTTATTACAATATGATTTGAAACTTTATGGCATAGGGGAAATGATCCATAATGACATTTTATTTCTTCATTTTTTTTTAGATTTGTGCAGAACTCCTTTAGGCTGTGTGCCCACGATGAGTTTTTGATGAGTTTTTAATGCTGCATATTTTCTCTGCACGCAAACACAGTGTCTTATAGTTCCAGCAAAGTGGATGGGATTTATAGATATCTCATGCCCACTGTGCCATTTTTCACTCACCGTAAAGTGACCTGTGGTGTGCGTTTGAAATCCGCAACATGTCAATTTCTTTTGCAGGTACGCTTAATTTTATGTGCAGATTTTTCCCAAAGACTTACATTAGATGCTGAACATCCACAGTGAAAAAACATATGTAATCCACACATGACTATATCAATAAAGCTTTATGTAAAACATGACACACCAAGAAGAGACAAAACACAGGGTAAGGTTGAGTTCACACTGGGCGTTTTTGCTGTTTTTTTCTGCAGCAAAACCTGAGTGCTTGGCAGGAAAGAAGCTGCGGTGCATTTTTTGCGGCGTTTTTGCTGTAGTTTTGGTGCATTTTTCATTCAATTGTTGAAAAACTCTGAAAGAAATGACATGCTCTATGTCAAACAAGCAAGCAAAGCACAAAATACTGGTGACAAAAAAATCAAGCTGTGTGCATGAGATTTCTGAAATCTCATAGATATAGCTGGTACTGTCAAATGCAGTTGAAAATTAGCATAAAAAATGCATTAAAGAAAAGCAGCAAAAATGCCCCGTGTCAACTTAGCGTTAAAAATGCAATAAAAGCCCATGTAAAATAACGCAATAAAAAATCAATAAAAAAACGCAAGTAACTTAATTTACTTAATAAGTGCAGAAATAGTGCAGAAAATCTGCCACATCAAAGAGTCACCAAAAGCTCATCGTAAGAAATAAATTTAAGTTTAAATAGCAATGTCACCAGTGCAGGTCTTAGGAATAGAAAACAAGAACAGTGGCTTTGTGGGGGATGGATGAAAAGTCGATAGAGGCATGAGATAAAAACTACAATAGAGAAGAATAAAGAAATGCACACAAAGAAAAAGAGAAAATGTGTACAAATAAATGTTAGGAACATATTGAGGTCAATATATTTTAAGGAAGTCGCTATTTTAGGCGAAAGAACAATTATGTAAATGACGATTGTTTTCTGATTTTATTTAGCCTTTGAGACATCTTTCATTTGTTCATTACATAAGCAAATAAGGCACTTTGGATATTAACAAGAGTCACAAAACACCTTCCCTGCTATTATTGGTTTTTAATGGTGTGCACATTTCCAGCCCACAGAGGTTTACATATTAATATTTCCTGAGTACAATATATTACAAAATAAAGTGCAAACAACTGCATTGGACAAAATGAAAGCAACACAGGAAAGTAGCATCATCTTTTTTGACTTGTTTTTTTCCCATTTGCATCATCAGGCTAATAAATAACCCCCCTGCACCTCAATTTCACAGTCCATTAGATGTCAGATTGCTAGAATACATACACAAATGTAGAACTTAGAGACATGGGAGTCACTCTGCTATACTATCGCATCAGCCAGCAGGGAGCAGTAATACTCTAAATTATCATCCTCGCTGGGTCTCATGTTTCATTTTTCCATCAGATTGCCTTAGTGGACAAGACATATTTTAAAACAGTTCTCCACCAGCATTATATAATATATATTGTCAGGTCAATGAAACTCTTTGTTACAATATATCTGTCGCATTCAGATGACAGTGCAGAACTTAAAAAATATGTCTGCTGCTCGTTCCAGAAAAAAATCCTTGGAGGTGATGAATTCCGCAGTTGTGGCCGTTAATTTAATTTAGCTGATTCAAACCGAACCTAGGTAGCATTAAGCTTTAAAGACTAATTTCCTGCTCACAATCACATTATTTAATGAAATACAAATGCATTCAAATACTTCTTTCATTTCCTAGAATTTTTCTCCTCCTAATAAGAAGATGAAATGCTAAGTTGTCTGGAAGAAATGTCATTTTCCATTGTGTAGTTTTGCTATACAATAGACTTTCTTCGTAGTTAAATTAATTCATGCTCTTCTACACTATAGCTAACAGCCCCATAATATTAACCCCTTATTCCGCAGGCAATTTTCCTTTTTGCATTTTTGTTTTTCTTCCCCTTCTTACAAGAGCCATTCAATGTTTAATTTTCCATCCACTTAGCCATATAAGGATTTGTTTATTGTGGGACGAGTTATAGTTTTGAATGACACTATTTATTTTACCATACAATGTGCTGGAAAACTTTGAAAAAAAATTCTTAGTGAAATTGTAAAAAATATCCAAATTTCAAAATTGTATTTTTGGGTTTTGTTTTTACGGCGTTCACTGGAGGCAAAAATTACCAAGTTTCCAGACTTCCCAGGTTAGCTTAATTACACTGCTACCAAACTTGTCCAGTAATGTTTATTATATATGGAAAAAAAATCGGAAATGTATAAAAAAATATATATTTTTTGTGAAATCTCATGTGACTCATAACCCTTTTCTCTTGAATAAGCTGTGTGAGGGCAAACTGGCATTTTTATTTATAACATTTCATTGATACCATTTTGGAATACATGCAAGGTTTTGATCAGTTTTTTTTCCTTTTGACCAAAAACAGCAGTTCTGGCATTTATTTATGTCTTTTGTGTTTTGCCATTTATTGTAGAAGTAAAATAAATTTATATTTTGAGAGACTCGACTATTACAGATATGATGATAGTGAATATGTTTATTTTTTTATATCTTTATTTTAAATGGGTGAGAAGAGCAGAGCTGAATTTGGAGTACATGCTGCCCTAGGCAGTTTAAAAAGTACCTATCAGCATGATTTTGAAATGTAAAGTAAAGATATGGCTGTAATGACACTGTAATACAGATTAAAATGATACCTTTGGTGAAGAAATCTATTGCGTTATTCTTCTTAAATCACCATTTGAAATTTTCTCCTAGATAGAATTTGGTGCACAGGGGCTTGACTGTACACAGTGTCTCCTCCTTCGTGTCTATGATCCCCAGACCTTCTGCCTGCCCATTCTCCATTCTAAGTGCCCTATGCTGCCCCTTTTCTATACTGAGTACCCAATGCTTCTCTTCTCCATAATTATTTGGTGCCCCTGAGGGTTCAGTCGCCACAGAGTTACCTCAGCCAGAGTTGTGGTACTCAGCTCTCAGGTAAGGAGGGGGCACTGCCCAGGACCCACACACTTACATCCTACACCAGACCTCTCAGGCGCAGAGAGGTACTGGGTAGAGGGTGTGAGTGGAGAAAGGGAGTTGGGGAGGAGTCAGTGAGTGGAGTGATCTGTGGTCTGAGAGACCAGAGGGAGTTGACTGAGGGGACTGAAAGAGCAAGGAGCTCATCCCCAGACTAAAGTGAGAGAAGAGAGGAAGGACGAAGGAGAGAGAGAGAGTGACTCGGGAAGGAGGAAGAAGGTGTCCTAGGGGCACAGGTAGTGAGGAATCCACCCATGGGGCCCGTATCCACGCCAACCGTAGTCGGGTGGAAGGATCAGGTCACAGTAAGGGGACCAGCCCCAGTCTAGTGGAGAAACTGAGGACTCAGCTAGCTAACCGGAGGCTGCAGTATCTGCATGTGCTACAGCCAAATCTGCACACATTTGCTGAAAAGGCAGCCACATAGGATCCAGGGGACCAAGAGCACGTTGCTCGACAAGATCCAAGGCTGCTGGGTCGGGACACTGTGTGGCAGGTGCAGGGCAGGAGAGGCGGGAGCCAGCCTGCACACCGGCTGGGTATTGTAACAACAACTGTGAGTAAACTAAAAAGACTGCACCCTGCTGTGTCCTCAGAGTTATTACTGTGTCACCTGCCTTGCACTACAAACACCATCATCATCTAAAACACATACAGCTGCCCTGGGGCCTAGCTCTGCCTGTGGAGAGCTGTAACAACTCTGCTGCATCACCAACAGCCCCAGAGCTCTCTCAAGCAGCGTCGGCTAACAACTTTATTGCCGAATACCACAGGTGGCGTCACAAATTATTTCCCTTTCCCCTTTTTCATCATCTTTATTCTTCATTGGCCCTTTTTATTGGACGCCCAGGGCCATGGCCCGGGTCACTGCTGCTGTGACATTCCCCTGAAGAACCGTCTGACCCAGGTCCGAGTACCCCACGACACTTGGGGTGCTCCAGTTAGACCCCCATGTTGGCTGCTGCCCCTTCTACATAAAGAGCTCCCATGCTGCCCCTTATTCCATACAGAGTAAACATGCTGCCCTTTCTCCATGCTGTCCCTCACATGATGCCATCTCTTCATACTGCCTCATCTATATAATGTCCCTCAAGCTTAACCCCTTAACCTACTTTCTCTCACAATATACTTCATTTTGTAAGGCGCCGAAGCCTTCTGCTCCCTTAATTTGCTGTAGCACCATCAGCAATATTAGCAGCATGAGCATGCCCAGTGGCGTACCTAAAGTCCCCGCATGTTGGTCAGATGTATGGGGCTTTGTAGTGTACTAAATCCTATAAGGACATACGATTGTATCCTTTTCCCATTATGTAATAATGTCCCCCATCTTGGACTTCTTCCTGGTATATATGTATCCCATACCTATATATGACCT
>VIAB01007476.1:71097-94794 GCA_009801035.1 Oophaga pumilio | reverse complement strand
GCAGCGCAAAAAAACGCAAGTGTGAAAGTAGCCTTAGACCAGTGTTCCCCAAACTCCAGTCCTCACAGACCCCCACAGCCCATGTGTCAGGATTTCCATAGTATTGCAGAGGTGAGAAAAGTCCTGATGCCTTAATGATTCCACCACCTGTGCAGTACTAAGGAGATCCTGAGAACATGACCTGGGGGAGGCCGAGAGGACTGGAGATTGGGGACTCCTGGATTAGACTCCCGCTGCCCTCCTCATGCCATTATGGTGACCGTTTTGGAAGCAGTAGTAGCAGAACGCCGATCTGAGAACAGGAGGCAGCGAGAGGCAAGCAAATGTAGAGTCACAGGGTGAAAGGTCACCTAAGACCCCACAATCACTAATGATTGCGCACTCCACACCCCACACCCACAGTAAACTTTAAACCCTTTAACCGGACCTAACAGCGCTTCCGTATGGCTTAGGCCTCTTTCACATTTCCGGCGGGCGCCTGGCGGCGCCCCCGGCATTTTGCCGCAGCGCCGCATGTGAAAACCTTTCACACTTCCGGCGGCCAAAATGCGTTTTTTTGCCGGTTGGTTTCTGATGCTTGGAGAGATAAGAAACCATCCGGCAAAAACAAAAAATGTTACATGCAGCGTTTTTTCCGGACGCCGCAATGTACATTTGCGCCGCATCCGGACAAAACCGCATGCAACGCATTGACATGCGGCGCCATCTGGCGCTAATGCATGTCAATGCGAAAAAAGCCGCATGCGGCGCATCAGATTTTCAGATGCGGCTCTGCGGGAAAATGCCGGGGGCGCCGCAAGGCGCCCGCCGGATGTGTGAAACCAGCCTAAAGGTGTCCCCCGCCGCTCTCCTGAATTCTTCTTCCGATAGGAGCAGCAGGTAACTGCTGAAGCCAATTAGAAATCGCTGATTGGCTGCAGCGGTCACATTCTGGCTGAACCGGAAAAACGAGCGGCCTGGTTATCTTGGCTTATTGATTTATATGGAGATCCATCAGATTCTGTAAAGAGGACTCCCCCGTCCAAAATAAAGCAAGCAGCAATAAAGGTTACTATGGCCTTGTTCACACTGAGATTTCATGTAGGCGTTAGAACTTTGCTATTCACAAAAGCAGAGTATTTTTATTCTTGAAAAGGTTTTGAAAAACGACTGGATAAAAAAATAAAGTGAATGTGACTTCTAATAACGCCTCAAAATACATAGTATTTGTACACGGTGTTTTGAGCCGCTCATAAATGACGCAGCTACGCACCAGGTAGCAGGAGACGCAGGTAATCCTCTGTCAGCAGGCTGGAAAGGGTCACATGGTAACGCCCCTTATATACCAGACAGCCAATCAGCAGACGTCCTCCTTGTAGCCCCGCCCATCCTCTCAGACTGAGGCTTGGCACGCACGGCTCCAGCTGCAGTTGTGTCCCTGGTACTGTCACGGTCACAGTTGTCGGTCTTGCAGGAGAGATGGCTTCTTCTCTGCGCTTTGATGGTCGGGTGGTGCTGGTGACTGGAGCCGGGGGAGGTGAGCGCAGCTTTACACTGTGTGCTCTTACTGTTCACACCCGGCGCTTCTGTCTGGGGAACTTCTGGATTGTCAGTTCTGCTGGAACTACGACTCTCATTATGTACTGTCACACTGTACGTGCTGGGCGCTGCAGCCTCCTCACTGCTGGGGGTCCACAAGCTGCAGCCCCCTGATGTAGAGGACGTGCACCTGGTGTAAGAGCTATTGGGGTAAAGGGCAGGATGGCTGCGGTATCAGAGCGGGTGATCGGCCAAAGAC
This sequence comes from Oophaga pumilio, assembly GCA_009801035.1. Lineage (NCBI taxonomy): Eukaryota > Metazoa > Chordata > Amphibia > Anura > Dendrobatidae > Oophaga > Oophaga pumilio. The sequence goes on along the minus strand of VIAB01007476.1, from coordinate 93,017 downwards.
CAAACTGCAAAGGTGACAAGACTCCGCCATAAATGTCACTGCTGGGACACTGAGGGGTTAATGTCAGCTCCCCTTGTGGCCTGTATAAAGGGTAACGTGTCACCGGAGTTACAGGGGTCTTTATTTTCAATTTTGGATGTCACCACGGGATAAGGGATAACTTCCCGATCGCTGGCAGGTGGTCCGACTACTGGGACCCCCACCGATCCCCCATAAAGGAGCTGTGAATGAAGGAGAGGTCAGTGCACTGCTGCTCCATCCATTGTAATGTGAAGACCAGAGGAGCAGCCTGGGGGTCGGAAAGTCACCCCCTGTGTTCCCAACCGGTGAGACTCCCATCAGTCCCGACAACCGGGGCTTTATCAGTGGGAGTGAGACCCCCGTTCCCATGGATCCAAGATGACATCTAACCTTGAAATAGCACCTGGTAAGGGAGTGCGTCCGCACAGAGGGACTGCTCACACCAGGGACAGACCCTCCGCGCGTGGCCGAACATTGTAGTGCAGCTCCCACCATCTCCCGTCCTCATTCCTCCTCCTTCCCTGTCATTTGTGACAAGACAGCGCACAGTTCATCTAAGGCTAAGTTCACACTGGGCGGTTTTTGCTTTTTTTATGCTAATTTTCAGCTGCTTTTCACAATACCAGCAAAGCCTCTGAGATTTCAGAAATCTTTTGTCATCAGGATTTTGTGCTTTGCATTGTTTTTTGGACATAGATCATGTCATTCACCCATTGAACTGAATGAAAAAGAAAAAGCACCAAAAACTCCACCAAAGCGCAGCAAAACCTGCGTTTTTGCTGCATCTTCTTTCTTACCAAGCACGCAGGTTTTGCTGCAGAAAAAAAAAAACGCAGCAAAAACGCCCAGTGTGAACTTAGCCTAAGGGTATGTGCAGACAATCCCTAACTGACAGCGCTTTGGACGCGGCGCAAGTTCGTTGTGTGCAAAGCGCTGCCGGCTATTGAACGCAGGTGATTCCGCATGCGATGACTGAACCGTGAGGATTGACCGCATCCTATACATTGTACGGGGACATTTCTCTTACAGAGGCTCGCGTTTCCACTAGATACAGACGTGCTGCGGTCTGGAGAGACGCGCCACGTGTCCTTTTCCGTGTGTGACTGTGGATTCATAGTGGAGACGGGATTTCTTGAGATCCCATCCACTATGCTGTAACGTCTGGACTCGCACAAGAACACAGCGTCCAACCCGCAGCGTTTACTGACCGTCTGCACATACCCTAAGGCACTGGTGTGCTGTTTTTTTACAAGCACAGACCTCTGATTTGAGCCTTGGGGCTAAAATAAAATGTTTAAAATGGCGTTTTAAAAAAAAAAAAAAAAAAAAAAGTCTTAGCATTTCATATGTGAATGAATCTTTTGACTAGTGGATGGGGCGTGTGTTTCCCCAGACCGGTCATCCCGCTCAGCCTACCACACCCTTGTGGGCATGATAACATGGTTTGTAAGGGCCGGCGTCATCACTAGCGCTCTGTAAATCTCGCACGCGGCTTCTTCACTACCGGGTGTGCGCAGTGCACCTGTGAAGCTTGGAATGTACACCCGGCTTCAGAGCTGCAGTGATGGAGGTGAAGAAAGCTGTGTGCATGCGCGAGATTCGCAGGGAGCTGGCGATGACACCGGCCCTTGCCAACCATGTTAACTTGCCCACAGGGGCGTGATAACGAACTGCGTGGGATGACTAGTTTGGGAAAACCAGCGCCCCATCACCTAGTCCAAAAGGCTAATTTGCATATGAAAAACGGAGTTTATAAAAACTTTTCTTAAATGTGTTTAGGTGTCAAACACAATAAAGGGCTGATCAGGCCGGGTATATAGCAGGTTCTCCTTAAAGGGAGCCTGTCGCCATGAAAATGCAGTCCAATCTGCAGGCAGCACGTTATAGAGCAGGAGGAGCTGCGCAGACTGATATATAGTTTTCTAGGAAATGGTTCCGTATGATTTGTGCTTTTATAATTTAATCCTCTGTTCTTTCTGTGATTTATGGTCCAGTGGGCAGAATGATCAGTGACTGACAGCTATGACTGTAAGGACTCTTATACAAAGAACGCTGTCACTCAGTGATGGGACCGTCCCCTGGACCATAAATCACAGAACAGAGGACTAAATGAAGAACTCACAAATTATACTGAATCGTTTCCTAGAAACCTGTACGTCAGTCTGCTCCGCTCCTCCTGCTCTATAACTTGGTGCAGATAATCAGAGCCTGGATATTTTCCTCTGTAGTTCTCATGGACTGAAAAGGGAATAGCGCGCCATCTTCTTTTTGTACTGTCTTGTTTTTTAACCTTTGATTCCGTTATAAGCTTCACAGAAATAATCTCAGACCCGGAAACTTCATCTTTCAGAATAATTCCAACTGACCGAGAATGCTCAGGCATTGTAATACGCTTCGTAGCGTGTATGGTGTAATGGGAATCCACATGTTCAACAGCAAAATCAAGATTGATAACATCATTGAGATACGTACATGAAGATCCCTTCCCACTATAACATTCTATGATGCTCATACATGGCTGAACTAGTCCCAATCCTGTCAAACACAACAGAAATCAGACCCTGTAGAGCTGGGATTTAACCCTAGGCTACCTGGCTTTGCTGTACCACACTGGTAAAAATAATTCAAAATTGTATTTTTAGCCAGATCACCCATCCTGAATTAAAAGGACTTTCGTGTGGTCTGATCGTATCCCTTCATTTTAGGGCATACCCTAAAAACTGCTTGTTTGCTATTAGTACACAAGCTCACGTACTGGCATATAGATACATCGGTATATTATAGTACAAATATCAATTCAGACCTAAAAGGAATTAAAAAGAATGCAGCACTTGTTTTATATTTTGTAAAAAAAAAAAAAAAGTGTATATATAAAATGCTAAGATATAAATAATCCTTATTGGGTATAATTACTTTACTAAAAAATAATATACCATATGTTTTGGACTACAAGGCACTCTATTTTGCTAAAAAAAAATAATAATCTTGCTAAAAATGTGTGCATCGCATTGTCCGGATGCAGCTTCCTCTGATCGATGAGAACACTGACACATCATGTGTGTATGTAGCAGAGCGGTGTGTATGTATATAGCTGGGCTGACTGTGCATGCACATACATGTCTAATTGAATATATTTCCTAATATTGTTATATACCTACTACATATTGGGATAGGAGCTTGGAGATGGGAATAGCCCTTTAAGAGCCGGGGTAATATTTAATCTGATGTTAGTAATGTATGTTGTAAGTGCAGCGCAGCAGCTCAGAAAGGGCAAAGTTTGATTTTAAAATTTTTGTAAGTTTGTTTGTAAAACAGACAGAAAAAAACCATGCTGCTGCGGATTGGGAGATTTTCAGCAGGTCGGTAGCTGGACTCTTACATGCACATGGAAATTAGAAGCTTTTTGGAAGCATTTAGGCCTCTGACAATCAGGGTGACAGCCAAGGCGTTGTATGTGTTGGTAATGTCGTCACTGAGATGTCTGCCTCGCGTATCTTGTATATGTCACCAGTGATTATTCCCCTCTAATATGAAGGTCTTTCTTTCAGGTTTGGGGAAGGCCTACGCCCTGGCGTTTGCAGAAAGAGGAGCCTCTGTCGTAGGTAGGAATAATGCACGTGTTTTCTCTTCTCTTCTGTGACCCTTAATCTGCAGGGACAAACTTCCAGTACCTGCTCCTAGGCAAAGTCCAGCCGGTATCAGACTTTGTGATAAGACTGTATATTGGGATTTTTTATTATTGGGTCATAGTGCAGCGTCGGCTAAAGCACATAAAATGACACTCTGTGAGATCGGAGCAAACACTTACAATTCTAGATGTCTTTCTTTAATCTTGAAATGATTCTGGAGAAACAGGCGCTGGTAAGAAGGATGTAGACGGCCTTATCAATGCCAGGTGTAACACATTGGTTTTCAGTATGCCCGGCGTCAGGAAAAGAAAGGTGCACGTCCGTAACTGGACGGGCACCGCTGTATGGCCCAGCACTAGGAGTCCTACCAGAATATAGGCTGGGAAGGAGAGGATGAGCAGCTCAGCCAGGTGCACAGTCCCAAAGACACGGAGAAGGGCCAACATCTACAGCCATGTACTGAGTGAGGGGATTACCAAACCTCTGCCGCATCCATGTGGGAATGTCCTGCGTGTGGAGCCGCCTATGGACGGCACGTCAGTCTCTCTCACATATCAACACGGCTGTCGTCTGGATTTTCTCAGTTAATATCAGTGGTGACAATCCACAATCAAGTGTGCTGGTAATGTATTATTGAGGATTTTGTTGCTCATCACCTGAGAATCCGCAAGTACAAACTATAAGTAATTGTATATGTAAAATTAAAAAAACAAAAACAAACTCTGCCCAGAATAATGTAAAATAATTAGAGGAGTAATCAGTAATGATTACCTTCCTGACCTCATTGTGCTCCCATTTTGATGTTTCCCTGGTACTCTGTTGCTCTATGTTCTTTCTGCTCTGGTTATGTTTTGGTGACCACTGCAGTCAATCATGTGCTGCCCCTTGCATGTATCGGTTCTAGCAAAACAAGCAAACATTATTTGTCTGTCATATTTAGGCGTCTGTTTGATAACAAAAATATTACGGGGTTGGCCACTACTTTATACGGCACTTTCATGTGAACTAGCTGCCATAGATGAGCATTTCACTAAATGCTTTGCTCTTCCGAATCCTGCTGTGACCTGAGCGCCCCCCTCCGGTCACATGATCTCTGGCTAAGAATCCCCCTCCGTTCCGGCTTTGTACTGACAGGTGGACTCTTCAGCTGAGCCCATGTTGTTCCTGTGCGCTACCTGCAGACCCAGCCCCCCTTATATCTGCTTGTATACAGCAGGGTGTAAATATACATACCTACACCCTGCTGTATACTCTCTGTTCTCTGAATACATTCACACCTTTCTCCCGATCTATTCTGTTTCTATATCTACAAAAATTGACCAGCAGCAATGAGTAGAATAAACCAAGTGTGAACAGGTTCAAGCTGCTGTGTCTACATAACAGACAAACAAAACTCAGCAGTGCTCTAAGCGCTACGATATGGAGACATTGAATACATGAAATTTGAACTGCACTACTGCCATATAGAATATAGTTTTAAAAATGAAGGTACTTGGCGTACAAATTGGCCAATTCATGAGTGCCCATCAGTCACAACAAGGAGTACCTTTCTTTGATGTGACCCTAGCCTAATACTTTTTTGTCATACCTTTCTCGGGCTAAAAGCATGCAAATTTAAAAGACTGATAGGATCCAGCACTAATTTAAAACAGGCCTGTTTCACATGTCCTTATATTTACAGTACCGGAAAAAAACAGTACCGGAGATATCAGTGTCTTTGTGTAATACTTGTGGCATACGCATGGCAACCGTGTGCATCAGTTCCAGTCGTACCGGCGCCAGGGAAGCAGCGATACAGGTAGCGCTTTTCCGCAGCACCGAGTGCTGAAGATGGTTCTCGTCATTCTCCCCTGCTCTGCTGGCGATCAGTGCTAGCAGGGGAGAATGTTGAGCGTTATATTCAGCTGATAACAGCTAGAGCAGGCGGCATGGTATTCTCAGGCTGGCAAGGAGCTATGGATATTGACCACCCCAGCCTAAAAATAGCAGCACAGAAAAGGCATTTATTAGATGCGTCAATTCTTGGGCTTTTCCCAGCTCTTCCCACTTGCCCTGTAGCGGTGGCAAGTGGGGTTCATATTTGTGGGGTTGATGTTACATTTGTATTGTCTGGTGAAATCAAACCCATCATTTATTAATGGGGAGGCGCCTATAAGACACCTATCCATTACTAATCCTATAGTTATATTGTAAATAAAGACACAGCAAGTATAAAGTCCTTCATTTGAAATCAAAACAAAACATTTTTAAATAAAAATGGAAATGTAACACAGTTATACTCACCTAACGCCCATTCCATTGAAGCCAACGTTACTGTAATAAAACAAGAATAGAAAAGCAAAGATCTTTGGTGAACACACTGAGCTGAACTGCGGTGAACTCAGTGACTTTTTCTTATGGTGCAGAGGTCACCGCCGATCAACCCGCCTGGGAACGCAGCCTCAGTGACCAGCAGTAACCTCAATGACATCACCGCTATTCACCAGTGGTTCTCAGCCTGGACGGTTGCACCTTGGCTCTGTCCAGGTTGAAAACTATTTATCCTCAGACATGGATTACAGCGTTGGACAGAACATAAAGCAGGTGAGGGATATGGTTGTTTTTTTTATTGTTTTCTTACAGGAGACGTTGGCTTCAATGGATAAGGCATTAGGCGAGTATAGCTATGTTTGTTATTTTTGAATAAAAATGGAAACGTATGTTTTGATTTTCAGATGAAGGACTTTATACTTGCTGTCTCTTTATTTACAATATAACTATAGGATTAGTAATGGATAGGGATCTTATTGACTCCACTCCATTACTAAGCCGTGGGCTTGATGTCACCAGACAATACAAAGGTGACATGAACCCCCACTTGCCACTGCTACAGGCCAGATGGGAATAGCCGAGCAAAGCTCCAGAACTCTGGCACATCTAATAATGTGTCTTTTCTAGTTGGCTGCAGGCTGCTGTTTTTAGACTGGGGGGAGTTAATATCCATGGCCCCTTACTAGCCTGAGAATACCAGCCCCCAGCTATCTGCTTTAGCCAGCCTGGTTGTCAAAAATGGGGGGATCCCACGCTGTTTTTTTTTTTTATTATTTAAATAATTTTAAAAAACAGCGTGGGGACCCCTCTCTGCTCTTGATAACCAGCCTTGCTGAAGCTAATAGCTGAGGGTTGCAGCCCGCAACTGTCAGTTTTACGTGGCTGATTACAAAAATACAAGGGAACCCAAGCCATTTTTATAATTTTATTTATTTATAGCGCAGGTTGAGGCTGATGAATACTCCCATCAGCTGCCTGCTTTCACTGTTATTGGCAGCAGCAGGTGTAGGCTGATGGAAGTAATAGTCCCCGCTGCCTGCTCTCACTGTTGGATATAGCGCTCAACATTCTCCCCTGCTTGTGCTGATTGCTGAGCAGGGGAGAACGATGAGAGCTGGATTTAGCACCCCACTCGCCGGGGATCAGCGCAATCTGTACCGCTGTTTCTCAGGTGTCCATACGTGTCACACTGATGACATCCCGGTGTCACGTGTGTGCACGACGTTTTGCAGCCGGTGCTGCAAAAAAAAAAAGGCCATGTCAGCGTATTTTGTCCACGGACACACTGGTCCGTAGAAACACTCTGACATTCACTTGAATGGGTCTACGTGTGTCTGGTACGTGTGAAAAATGTCACCACACGTACAGGACACACTGACATGTGCAAGAGACTTTAGGCTGATGGGAGAAGTGCTCAGTAAAGGAGGTTTTTTGCCACCTCCTTTCTGACTGTGCACTCCTCCTATCAGCCCAAGGCTGTTTTTAATTAATTCTGGATGCTACCTGTCCTTTAAATTTCTACTCCATATTCCATATGACAGTAATGCAATACAAATGTCATACATTCAGTTTTTGCATATGTCATGGCACTGAGTGCTGCTTTATCTTTTGTATCTATCTGTCATGGGGAGTAGGGAATAATCTGTATTATCAGGGCTGCTGTTCTGGTGTTTTGTGCTTTATTTCTATTCCCTGTTCTAGTGTCCTGTACAGGAGATCACGTTGATGCTGGGGGAAGCGTGAGAGGGATTTAGGTAGAGTTACTAGTCTGTGCTCACTTTTGGCTTGCAGCCCTGCAGACGGATTTATGGGAAATGCAGTCAGAGGGAAGCGGAGGAATCTAGAGAGGAAGTGATGGCTGTGACAGTGGCTGTGGGGGAGTCCATTCTGTTTTCCATTAAACCTCCCCCTTCCCGGTGACATAATAAGAGTGTCAGTTTTGTTATCGTGACAGCCAGAGGCTTACTGAAGAGATTCTTATGACTCTCAGCCACACGCCATAGTCAGGGTATCATACAAGTGATCACAAGTTCAAATCCCTTAGGGGAATTAAAAGCATAAACATCTATGTTTATTTATAATAATTACAATATAAAAGTTCAATTCACCTCCATTGTCCCATTAGGTGGGAAAAAATGAATTACATATTTTGGCATTGAGGCATCAATAAAAGTTAGATTTTTTTTTTTTTAAATATAAAATATATTTCATACAGTGCAGAGCCCTAAAAATGTAAACATGTCAGATTTTTTTTTTAATTTAATATTGTCTCCAAAAATGTATTTAAAAAGCGAGCAAAATGCAAATGTGGTCATGTAATACCAATAAAATACATCACCCTGCAAACCTTGACACAACTCTATCCATAGAAATATAACCGTTCTCAGAAATTGGTGACAAGAAAACTGTGGCGTTTTTCATTTTTTAAAGCGATAAAATAAAAACATGGATTTTACTGTAATAAAAAAAGAAGTTATGGCTCTTGAAAAACAGGAAAAATTACAAAAATGCAAATCCAAAACTTGGCCGCAGCGGGTTGGGGGTGGTCTATCTGTTGTGATAAGTAAGAGACCCTTAAAAGATCTTCCCTGCTCCCTGCCACCTACAGGGTCCTGGATGTCACCACAGCCCCAGTATCCAGAAATGATTTCTCCTAATGATATTCCATAATGTCATAAAATGGGAAAATCCAATAAAGGGTGGAGATCTTGCTATTTTTGGGTCCTGACTTTCTTTTTTGTTCAGTAAAATAATAATTTTAGGAGTACAATATTATATTTGCTGCCATTATAACTTTACAGTTGAAATCTCATGATTGACATAAAAGTGATTGACTTTTTTTTTTTTTTTAAGTAAATTGCGCTGCTGTTTTTAGACATTTACTATGTTAAACCAATCTATGATGAGTGACATCCACTTTACTTATTCTACAAGCATCAATCATGAGACTCGGTTCATTGCTGCAGTTCTGTGATAAGATTTAGGTCGTGTCAGGTAATATGTATAGTTTTGATCATTTACTCCTCATCTGAGATTTTCCGAATTTCCTTTTTTTTTTTACGAAGAATTGTAACCATCAAGCCAAGAAGAGAAAATCTGTGCTGCTGTTATGGACAGCTGACCTCTTGTCCTGAAATCCCAAACAGCTTGCTTTTCCAAGCCTAATAGCTTTATGTGTAAGAAAGGCCTCTAGGGAAGCCCAGTAACCTTACATTTCAATACATTAATGGAAATCTGTCAGCAGGTTTTTGCCATGTAATCCGAGAGCAGCACAATATCAGGGCTGAGACCCTGATTTCAGCGATGTGTCACTTTCTGGTCTGCATTCAGTCATTTTGAAACAATTAAAGTTTTTTTTTTTTCTGCTGCAGATCTTGCAGGGCTCTGAATGCTGAGCTCTGTATAACCCCGCCCACCCCACTGATTGGCCGCTTTTGTGCACTTTGCTAAAAAGCTTCTAATAAGTGATGGGGTGAGGATACACAGAGCAGTTGATTAGAAGGCACAATACACTTGGTCCTCTTTTCATAATCTCCTGCTAATGAAACAGTAAAATGTAGCCTAGTAAGTGAATCCTCTCTGGAATCGGAGCTTCAGCCCTACATCATGCTGCTCTCAGATTACATGGACAAAACCTAAGACAGAAACAAAATCAACATACTCCTTGCTGTAGGCAAATAAGTAAAAGCAGTAATGCATATAAATAACACGGGGAACTTAGTAAATGCCATTTTTGATCATAAAAAGCGTAAAGGCCATCCCACAAGTGTCAAGGTGTACTCAAATCAGAATGATCCTAACCTCTAGTATTAAAACCTTTCCATCTGTCAAAGTGGCATCAATGTGAATAAGGGAAGCCACATCCTTACCTGCACTGAGTGCAGAAACCTGAAACTAAACTGAAAAATGAGCTGGATTATAAATTGGTATTCATGCAAAATATATGAGCTTGTTCACACCGGCCATAAAACAGTCAAAACCGAAGACTGAAGCAAAATGAACATATTCCCTGCTGTAAGTAAATAAGTAAAAGCAATAGTGCATATAAATAACATAGGGTAACTGGTAAACACCAGTTTTTGATTAAAAAAGCAAAAGCGTAAAAGCCATCCCACCAGCACTTCCTTACAGCAGGGAATATGTTCATTATGTTTCTGTCTTGGGTTTTGTCTATTTAATGGCCGGTGTGAACATGCTCCTATTTTGCATGCATACCAATAGACTCCAGTTAATTTTTTCGGTTAAGTTTCAGATTACAAAGCAAACATTTACTGACACATTCCCTTTAACAGATTTATGTGCACTATGCATTACATGTTAGTTAACCTCTTCCTGCTAACTTAACGTTAAATACACCATCACAATAAAGAGCCAGTCTCCCTGTGCCAGGAGACAATAAAGTTACTTTCTAGGATTGATGGCAGCGTGCAGTCCCGCACATGGTGCCATGGTCGCACTGACAATCCGCATGTTCCTATACTGTAACATGGGACTGAAATAATCAGTCCTTGTCACTAAAAGGAGACCACTTTTAGGGACCACCCCAGAGCACCTGAGGGAGCAGCACTCTGGAGTGAAACCTTATTTCCTCAGTCGTAATGGTATATTTGAGCCTTTACATAACATACTGTAAAGAATAACTTTTTAGTTTTCTATGATCATGAGGTTTAGTGGGTGTAACATGTAACTGTTTGCAGTTTCAATAGTCCTATCATTCCAATAAGATCTGACTATTTCTACCATGTTCATCTTTGTATGGATCCAGCGCCACGATGAGGAGGCAGATGGGGACTGAAAGTGAGTGACGCTATTAGATTGGCACAAATAGACTGTCAATGCAAAAAGACATATTATGCCGATGGCTAATAAATGCCGTGCTTGATAAGTGTATTCTGTTATACCCTGCAGTTACTTTCTCCACTTTTTGTTTTGGCTTTTTCTGTTTTTAATGATTATTTTGGAACTGTTTGTTTTGGATTAGGATTAAAGACCATTTTTACATTTGCTTTATATTCTTGTTGGCTGAGTTTATGGTTGTTTGTTCAGGGAGTATAAATGATCTCATTGAGGAGGCTTAATAATAAGCCCGTTTTTGGCAGTCTGCATAGCCTCCACGTTCCTTAAAGAACAAACTGAATAATGTATGGGCCATTTAGGATAGGAACAGTGTGCCAAGTGTTATGCCTGATCTTTTGCCAGCAATAGAAAATAAAATTACGGTACATGAGTGTAAATAGAAGAAGAAAAAAAAGATCCCAGAAAGAAATGTTGGGAGTAACGGGTAATCCTAAGGCTCATGGAGAATCTATAAATTTTCTGTAGTTGTCAAAAACAGCCCTGTGTGCAATTCTGCCTGCCGCACAGTCCTGCAGATGCAATGTAAGGTTATGTGCACATGGAGATTTTTTTTTTGATTTTTAAAGCGGTCAAAAAACATGAGTCTGATTCTTCAAAGTTTTTACATCAGATAACTGGCTTAAAATCTCGCAAAATTTTTGTGCGATGGCTGTGAAAAATAGGTTGTCAGTTTGAGTCCGCTCTGCTGAAATGGGTGGGGCTAAGGACCGCAATGTGGCCACACCCACCTGTAAATTCATGAAAAATTCTGGCACTTTATACGACACAAATGCCCAGAATTCAGCCCCTTCTATATAAGAAAGAGAGACTGGCGTAGCATGATTGTACACTACTCCAGTGTTGATGAATGGGCCCCCATCAGTTTTCACTACGACACTTCCATGAACTCTTCAGTTTTATAGAGTTTTTGGTACAGTTTTTCTTTTCCTGAATATTTCTTGTAGCTGATTAGGAAGGGTTTCTTTGCAGCGTTTTGATTGGACAGTCCCTAGTCTGGAGAGGTTACCATCAGGATCCTCTTCAACGAACTGACAAACTTTCTTCCACGAAAGGTTTTTAAAACCTCTTTAGAAAAAAAAGCTTAAACACCTTTTCAGTGAGGAATTTGGAGAGGATCCCCTAAAAAAAAAAAAAAACAACTTTTTTTTTTTTGGTGAGTTTTACGCTCTCTTGAGTAGGAATTTGAGAGTTTCTATATCAAAGATTCCTCAAACTCAATTGCACACACCGTATGGATGTGTTCACACAACATCTTTAATCAGGCAGATTCCCCTGCATTAATAAAATAAATAAAAAACATATCAGAAAATACTCAAAAGAATGAATATATGCATTTCTATGTAAAAACTACTTGCTGTGCTTATGTTCTGGCTTTTGAACGTACTTTAACCGCTTTAGGCTTCCAAAGATGCCAAGAGGTTCTAAGAAGTGACAAGTCCATTCTTCTGGCGTTTTGGAAGAAGATCTGTACTTTACATTACAAGTCCATGAGAAAGCTCGGAAGACGCCTGGAAGTCTTTTGGAGTATTTTTCCTTCTGTTTTGCTTGTTGTTGTTGTTGTGTTTTTTTTTTTTTTTTTTTTAAACAAAAAAAACCCAAAACACACTAAAAACACACGCACACACACAAAAAAACTACTGGAAAGCGACAGGAAAAAAGATGTCACAAAAACCATGGTAAATATCCAAACAAGACACAAAAGGAAAAAAATGACCAAATTTTCTGAAGCAACTTCTGCTTGAAAAACTCGGCAAGTTTGCAAGTTTTTGAAGCAGAAACTGAGCAGAATCTCTCCAAATCCTCCAGCAAATCTTAAAACATTTCTGCTCTGAAAATTCTGCAAAAAGTCACTGTGCACGTAGGTTTTGGCTATATGAACACGAGTCTTTTTGTGGCAGAAACTAGGAGATTTGGAGAGATTTATTTCCAGTTCCCGCTCTCAAAACTCCTTGGAACTCTGTGTGCGCATAGTCTAAGACCTAAGTGAAGAAGATGCTTTGCTTGAAAACAGATGGATAAAGGGAACTGCAGAGCATGGACAGACATTATTTTCTTCCCGGCTTTCATTGTACATGTACGACACAGTGGGCAGTACGTTCCTGCAAACTGCCATATATGTGTGGCGCAATGATGCTGCCAGCTCACAACCAGATCTGGCAAAATCACCGGCGTGTGTCCACTCTATATATTGGCTGACGCTGCTGTAACGGTTGCGATCGGTGCTGGCATGGATCACCGTTAAGCCTCTCTGAATCCTGTAGCGACAACTATTTTCTTATTTGAGGGAGGGGGCTCCCTCATTGTCCCAATCAGTACCCAGTGATTGCGCTGTGCTGAACGTCTCCATGCTGAGTAATGGCCTTGGGGTCACCCAGCTATGGTAGCCTATAAGATCCTGCCATAAAAGCTATAACTCTCACAATATTGCGGTGCAAAACAAATACATTTTTGGAAATCTGTGTTTCCAGCTTATAATAGTAGTGTATATAACCCTGGTGTCGCTGTAATTGTACCGAAGAAATAAATGGTGTTCTATCTACTGCTCGGTGAGTGGCATAAAAAGCTTGAAGACCGTTTCTGAATTACTGTTTATTCATTCAATCTTTTTTCCACAAATTGGAATTAGACGTTATTTAATAAAATGTTCTGTACTGCCATAAGGCACCAACGAAGAGCGGTGACGTAATCCCTCCCCTGCACTGCCCCGGTGACTCGAAGGGAGTGGTTACTCAACCGTAACTTAAAGTTTTCTTGACCGTAATATATTGCAGTCATCATATTATACAGCACTGTGTACTTACAATTGCTCATTTTGCCTTTCTACCCAGCTAATTCTTCTGTTTTCTCTTCTCTATGTAGAAACAGGAAGTTTCTTGTTCCTGCAAAAATCATTGTTCTCTTCACCTCCTGACCCAGCTGCCTCACTCCTACCCCCTGCCAGTGACTTTTGCAGTGACTTAAGACTCACAAAGGGAAAATTGACCTCCTGTTTTTACACAGAGCTTAGCAGGATTCAGCTAGTCAGTTTGTAACCATGTGATGTCATAGACCTAATGGAAAACAGAAGTAACTGGGTAGAAAGGCAAAATGAGCAATTGTAAGTACACAGTGCTATATAATATGACGATAGCAATATATTAAGAAGACAAAAATTTTGATGGGAAGTGGGTGGCTGCTTTAATTGTCTCCGTATCGCAGCGCTTCCAGTCAGCCGACTACACAAGGTTTAACTCTTTATTTACCTGCAGATTATGGTAACTCTAGTGTTAATAGCATTTCTGGTGGTGACAGGTTCCTTTTATGGTGAGTCTTTCAGCACAAAATGACTGCTTAAAACAAGCAGCTATGCTCTGTGCACCCATGGCTGACCAAACCATTCAGTCACCTTTCCACCTATTGGTTTTGCTCCTTGCCAGCTCTTCCTTGATTAGCAGAAGCCAGAGGGAGGAAAACTCCACAGCTGTTTGGCCACTCCGAGGGAGAGTCTAGTATTTGTGCTTGATTTGATCTGTCATTTTGTGTTGAAAGTCTCCCATTAAATGGGTTATCTGGGTTTTTTTTCACCTATGGAGCCATGAACTCACTGACTGGTAGTTAACTACCTGCCTGCCTTGCCCTGCAACAACGTGTTCCGCATCAGGCGTTTAGGCAGCAGGACATCTGAATTGCTACTCAGTCGACAGCAGGTGGGAAGAGAAGGAGCAGCTCTGTCAGTGTGAGATCACAGGAAGCAGGAGAAGTGCTGTCGGGAGCGGTCTTTGAGCACTCTGCACTAGAAGAGAGCATTGCAGGGCAGAACAGGCCGGTAGTTGGCAACTATCTATCAATACATTCTCAGCCCCATAGGGGGAAAAAAACCCGATAGTCCCAGATAAAGCCTCTGAGGATAGGGCTATGCTGCCAACTTGGAGACTGGTTTCTGAGCATTGCAAGTCACTTGTGACTAACACTGAAACAAGTTGTAGCCTGGGATCAAGTGTGCGGCTGCATGTATTTCTGTGCAGCCACACTCTCTGGTCCGAGTGCCGGCGGCAGTGCCGGGTATTGATGCGAGAGACTCGCTCATCACACTCTCCAGTGTGACCCCGGGCTTATAGTAACTGTTTGGTTCTTTACGTTGGCAAACGTCTTAAGGTGGTTGTCTGACAGACAGAAAGAAATCTTTTTTTTTTTCTTTAAGGCATCAATTGATTAAAAATAATTATCGGATGCTTAGTTGCCTTACAGCGCTCCCTCATATCCAGCGGTTGCCCCTCTGGAGGTCTGCGCCGGCTCCAGAAGCAATGTCTGTCCCATCCAGAAGTCACTGCAGCCTGTAATTGGCGGCATTGATTAGGCGACCGCTGCGGCTAGTTGGGGGACTGCTGCAGCAATGATGTGACTTCCAATCAAGTTAGGCAGTCCCGGAGCAGTCCTAAACTCCCATAGTACCCTTGTGAGATGCTCGGGAACTCTGGTCGGTGAGTATATCTCAAATTTATTATTTTTTATGCCTTAACACTTTTATTTTTTTTTTTTTTAAATCCGACAACTCTTTGTAAATTGAAGTGGCTTTTGCTGACTTTTTATAAATGTATGATTTATCTGGAGTTCTGCACAGGGCATGCAAATAGTGTTATAAGTGATTGACACCGGCCCACTTGTCCTGTCTGCCTACTGCGTCCTGACAAAAGCCCTGGGTGGCTCAGAAATGCTCCTTGGGGACCCAGCCAGACACTTTCCTAATAACCTATACTTTTTTTTTTTTTTAATGTCTTAAAAATTGCTTTCCATGAAGTGTTGACTTTCCATTAACTACTAGGAGACCTTACATGACATTTAGTAAATGACACGTTCTGCTTTTATTGAGCATTCTGTAAGATTATATGACCGCTTCAATGCAATCTGCAAAATTGTCCTATTACATCATATAAATGTGCTGAATTTTGTGCCCAGCTCCATTGAGACTCTTGGCTGCTATTTCATAATGGTTATCGTTCAGCTCATTAAGTAATCACATCTTATCTATAGCCCACTCTTTTCCCTACTTCAAAGTTTCAAGTTCACATGGTCAGAATCATTAGTTTCGCCTAATGAAGAGACATCTGATGGGATTTTATAAAGCATGTCGCTGTAAAAGTGGATTTCTGTTGAAGATTATCACTTCGCTTGCATAACTTCAGTTCATATAATAGTTCTATGCAGTGTGTGTGTGTGTATATACTGCATGTGTGTGTATATATATATATTATAATATAAAAAAAGCTTCCTTCTCACCCCCACTGGGGGTGGTCTTTGTTGTCCTTTCTCATTCTCAGGTCCTCTACCAGAGGCCGGGGAGTTTGAGGGTTCTGCGCAGGATCTTAGTTCTTCCCAGCATTGCGCTTTTCTGGACAGAGAGCTCAGATGTTGCTCCTGGGATCTGTTGTAGCCATTTTTGTCCAACTTAGGGGTCACTGCTCCAAGTGCTCCTGTCACCACTGGAATCACTGTTGCCTTCACCTTCCACATCTTCTCCAGTTCTCCTTTGAGGCCCTGGTATTTCTCCAGCTTCTCATATTCCTTCTTTCTGATTTTGTTGTCACTTGGCACTGCCACATCTATTATCATTGCTGTCTTCTGATCCTTGGCTACTATCACAATGTCTGGTTGGTTAGCCAACACCTGCTTATCCTTCTGGATCTTGAAGTCCCACAGGATTTTAGCCCTTTTATTCTCCATCACTTTTTCTGGGGTCTCCCACCCGGACTTAGGAGGACTTAGCCCATATGCTGTGCAGAAGATCCTGTATACAGTTCCCGCTACTTGGTTGTGTCATTCGGTATACGCTGTTCCTGCTTGCATTTTGCATCCTGCCACTGTGTCGGATGGGTTCTGAGGTTCTTGCATAGACTGCACATTGGGTCTTGTTTTGTGTCGTAGATACCTGCTTATATATAATAAGAATCCGTTGGAATTCTTCAACGGATCCCGCTGATTCTGAGACTTTTTTTCGGGACATATTGTAGTTCATGTTAGTGGTAAAATTTCTTCAATGTGACTTGTGTTTATTTATGGAAAAAAAAATGAAAATTTGGCAAAAATTTTAAAAATGTTGCAATTTTCAAACTTTTAATTTTTGTGCCCTTAAATCAGAGTCATATCGCACAAAATAGTTAATAAATAACATTTCCCACATGTCTACTTTACATCAGCACAATTTTGGAAACATAATTTTTTTTTTTTTGGGACGTTATAAGGGTTAAAAGTTGACCAGCGATTTCTCATTTTTCCAACAAAATTTACAAAACAATTTTTTTTTTTTTTTTTTAGGGACCACCTCACATTTGAAGTGAGTTTTGGGGGTCAATATGACAGAAAATACCCAAAAGTGACACCATTCTAAAAACTGCACCCCTCAAGGTGCGCAAAACCACAGTCAAGAAGTTTATTAACCCTTCAGGTGCTTCACGAGAACTAAAGCAATGTGGAAGGAAAAAATGAACATTTTACTTTTTTCACAAAAAATTTACTTTGGAACCAAACTTTTTTTTATTTTCACAAAGGTATCAGGAGAAAATGGACCAAAAAGCTTGTTGTGCAATTTCTCCTGAGTATGCCAATACCCCTATGTGGGGGAAAGCCACTGTTTGGGCGCATGGCAGGGCTCAGAAGGGAGGGAGCACAGTTTGACTTTTTGAACGCAAAATTCGCTGAAATCAATGACGCGCGCCATGTCGTGTTTGGAGACCCTCTGATGTACCTAAACAGTGGAAACCTCCCCAATTCTAACTCCAACCCTAACACAGCCCTAATCACAACCATAAGCCTAACCATAACCCTAGCCCCAACCTTAGCCCAACCCTAATCTTAGCTGTAAACCCAACCCTAACTCTAGCCCAACCCTAACCCTAGCTATAACCCCAACCGTAACCCTAGCTATATCCCCAACTATAACTCCAACCATATCTCTAACCCTAGCTATAAACCCAACTATAAGCCCAACCATAATCCTAACTTTAACAGAAAAATGGAAATAAATACGTTTTTTTTTTAAGTTTTATTAGTTTTACCTAACTAAGGGGATGATAAAGAGGGGTTTGACTTACTATTATTTTTTTGATCACTGTGATAGGGTCTATTAATAGACAGATCTCGGCTGGCGCATTGTGTATGCGCCCGCCATTTTCTTCCTGGAAGAAGACTCCGCCGGCCGGGGGGGATGGAGGAGGGTCCAGGGACACCAGAGGTACCGAGGGTGGGATCGGGGGACCCCATTTCTCTCTCCTCTGATGTGCGATCACATAAGAGGAGAGAGAAATTAAATAGGAAATCGTACTTTTTAAAAAAAAAATGTTGCGGTCGTCGTTATTCCGTGATTGATGTCGATTGCAACACTGGGGTTGGTAAAAACCGACCCGAATCATGTTCTCTGAGGTCTCAGCTACCCCCGACTCTGGGGGGCGCTATCAACTTATGTCTTAGTGCCATTAAAAAGCAGCACTGAGGAATAAATACCCGAAAAGCGGCCGCTAAAAGGCGTATCGGCGGTCGTTCAGGGCTAGGTACTGCAGCCCCTGAGCGCATGCGCGGTCTGCACCTCATCAGTTTTTGAGTTAACTGCCACCAGGGACGTGTACGTGCTGTGTTTGCGTTCCACGGCGTGAGCTGGAACACATCAATAGATGAGAGCAGCAGACTGCGTGTGCGCCGCTTCGCTGACATGTTTTTTTGTTATACCCAGCTGCCTTTCATTGTTAGTGCTCACATGAGCTTCTAGAAAGATGACGATTGGTCAATCAAACCTATTTAATAAGCTCACTCCTACCCCAACACACGCCTCCTGAAGAAGTTGCCAAGAAACGTGCGTTGGGGCGGCAGGGATCATCTTTACTAACTTACTTGTTAGTGTTATTTATTGATTTGGTCCTTTTTTAAGTGCGTTCTTTATCAACTTTGGGAATGATTCACCTTTAGTACTTGATTCTTATTATTGGAGCACATTTTCCTAGCAATTTAGCAGTACTTTCTAATCTGTTTCAGGATCCCTGCAATAGTGCTTGACAGCCTCTGTGTGTATGCAATCTCTTGTCCACATCATGTTTTTAATTTTTATGTAATCAAATAAAGATGTTATTGAGCTAATATACTCCTGGGTTGTTGTATTGTTTTATACATACATACATACATACATAATATGTATTAGTCTGTGTGCTTACTCTGGATCTAAAGCAAACTTTAATAAATAATCAACCTGTGTCAGGCCATGAATTTTTACAATATACTCCATGACCTATTTTGTTTCCTTCTCTCTCAGATTAGCCATTGAGCAGGATGTTTATCTGCCTAGTTAGTGCTGTTTTAGTAGGAACGCTCTCACTGCCTGAGCATTGGATAAGGGGACAGAAAAGCTCACATGGAGAGGGTGTTTGTAAATAGGATTTGAGTATCGGTTCTCGCTAGAGCAGCAGTTCAAAGCAACTTGTAAAAGAGCATTAACTAGGCAGTTAAAACAGCAGTTTTACCATGGTATTTGAGCGAGAAGGACTCAGATTACAAATATTCTTAATCAGATTTTCATAATCATTATGCAATGTCAGCTTGATTGACAGCTCATTTGCCCTAAGTCACACAGTCTAGAGTCTGTCAGTCAAGCAGGAGGGGTTGGTTCTGCATGTGGAATAGAGCTGGAGTGACAGAGGCTTCAAATCTAAAGCCTCATTTGCATATCACATGAAACGCTAATTTTTCAGTAATGAAGGAACGGACTGGCCATGTAAATAGTTGGAGGATGAGGGTGAAATCCCGCTGACAGTCATTTTAACTGTACAAAGGTAGAGCAAAAATAAAAACCAAAGTTCCATAAATTCTTGCAATATTGTTTGTTACATACTTTTCAGAATCTTGGTTTGCTGTTGGTGAATTACAGCATTAGTTTGTATGTCCAGATTCTTAAAGGGGCGTTCTCAAAATGTTGCTTCAGGAGCACGCACTGCTCTTGGCCCCTGGCGTTCTGCTTTTCCAGGGGTGGTTTGCTCCTGAAGGTGCACACTGCTGGTCCAGACTGAGCGCTGTCCCGGGCTGCTGACACGGGCACCTCTGCAGGATGGGGAGGGACAGGAGCTGGCTGGATGCACGGTGGTCACTGGTTGGCACTTGGGTTGTGTATGTTCTCCCAGTGTTTGTTTCTTCTGGGTACTCTAGTTTCATGCCACAGTTTTTTAGGATTTGCAGTGCCAATATACTTTGACTTTTTATTTTTAGGCTGTGATTTATGCTGTCCACGGTTTGGGTGGCATGGATATAATAAGTTTCCCTTTAGCATTACTACCTGTTATTGTCACACAGCAGTAACTTGCTTATAAGTCAGACCTGAGCCCCTCTCTTCATCCAACAGATGCTATAGTTACTGTTGACTTTATTGGACCACCTGGTCCCAAATCAATGCCTGATGCCCAAGACTGGTACCGGCAGCCTGGGCACTCGGGACTTTATTTCTTTAGTCTGTAGCACTACACTGTTCTTCTGAAGCGTTGCCATAAAAAAATCAGTATCTGGCCTGTTTAAAAGAACTTCTGATAGAGTGAATATTAAGGGGTAATAGAGGGCGCTCCCAAGCTTATTAGTCAGTGGAGAAGACGGGAGCAACAAAGTCACCAGCCGTGGACGAGCCAACTCGTCCTGCCATTGTTTGTTGGGGCACGCTGTGATGGTAGCTGCCTTCCCTGACTCTGGAGGAAAGACCGGCTCCTGTCCTGAAGTGTCCGTGCTCGGGGAAAGGACCGCAGTCATGACGGTAAGCAATAAAACCTCAGCACCAAAATGATGATGGAGAACAAAGATCTTGATGCAATAAGTGAATATTTTATTTTGAACCTGTAAGAAAAGGTTCAAACATTTCAACCAATTTTTCGGTGCTGAGGTTTTTTGCCTACAACCTTCAATGACTACCAGCCAAAGCACACCTGCCTGCTTGTATGTGAAAATATGTCTGCAATGTGTATTTTCTGGGAAACTGACATGTTCCTTACCCTCTTTACTCTTCTTGTACTGTGATAATACAGTAGTGAAAATACCCCCAGAGAAGGAGATGGTGGGGATGTAAGGGAAACTTCAGTCTGCACTCCTTCCGTGAGAGGGGAGATGATGGAAGTGCAGAAGGTGGCGACATATAGTATATAATTTAGTATTTTCTAGTAAGGCTCACCAGGTGAGGTGGATCTTCCAAGGCCCAGGTCAGAGTGGACACACGGACCCCGGGTATTGATGCAGTGAGTTGGGAAGTGAGGATTTGAAGCACATGAATCTCGGGAGCAGCAGGACCGGTGACCTGGCACACAGCAGGGATTTCAGGCATGGTGTACGCAGAAGGTGGAGTACACCAAACCTAAGTCTGAGTGGTAAGACGTGTGTGTCCTAATGAGCCTTAAATAGGATTAAGGCGATGATGTCACTGAGCCATGCTGGGCAAGCTGCAAAACCCGATGTGGAGCACAACAGAGGACAGCAGACTAAGGTGAAGGAAGCAGAGCCAGAGATACCTGGGGCAGGTGTGCAACAGCGGCCAGGAGGAACTTGCCATAACAATTAAATTTTTTGTATACTCCCTGCTAACCTCAGGTCTGTCCCAGGCCAGATGTTTAGGGGTGTTATATTATTAGTATATAACAGTAACAACAGTAGTATTGGAAAGTATGGTCATAGAGGAAGCCTGAGAGTCATACATGTACTGCGCACATTCAGCTGTCCTTCTGAATCATGATTGGGGCAGGAAAAGGCTTGCTATTTTTTTTCCTCCATCTCTGCTGGGAACTGCATTTTACATAAATAGTATGGAATAAAATGACAGAAAACTTTTTTTTTTTTTATCAGAATGTCTACCCCTAACCAGTACTTTCCACAGATAATGTAGAATAGGAAACCTAATATGTGACCTTTTGTTTTACTGGGGTCCCACTGTTTGCCCACCCTCCACTACCCTCATCAGTCAGTTGTTTGGTAGAGCCATGGTGCTTCCCTTCAATGCTGCAGCCTCTTCTGTTCTAATAACTTGTTCGCCATCTAGTGACCGAGCTGAGTATTACAGCAATTCAGTGGAGCAATACTACAGTCATAGCCAAAAGTTTTGAGAATGACACAAATATT